>QNGE01003516.1:28976-82194 GCA_008508345.1 Paragonimus westermani
GATGATGATGATGCGTCTTCAACTATAAGAGGTCACATTTTAAGCTACAAATTTATACAGCCCTCAAAGTCCCGAACCTCAAGCCTGCAGAGAGATGCCTCTCTATCACCAGAGATGTTTTAGATTAGCGAATACCGCCCTAACATTGCAGATACGATCTTCTCTTTCTTCTTCCATGCTACCTTCTCTGTGGTTGGGACCTACTAACTACACAAATCGCTGAACAACGTCCGTATCTGTCATGTAACATTGAATCTGCATCAATCCAGCAGTCCTTCAGAAACACTTTGCATTTCGAAACTGCAAAACGCATTCCATTTTATTCAGCAAAAGGTGCAGTCAGGCCCAGCGTTGTCTGTACTGCTTGAACATTGCTAAACAATAACATTGTATCGTCAAAAAAATTAAGACCAGCCAACCCTCTATCAATTAGGAGTTTTGCGTAGACATTCTATGAGTGACGAAAAAAGTCCTCCGTCATTTCACTTATGAAGAAATGCAACGAAAGTGGTTAAAGTTGGGAAAAATGATGCAAGTCGCTCTTGGTGCTATGATACAAAAGATTCTCCTCTCCTTTATAGGGCTGAATAGTTGACTACTTGATACTGCATTCACTTTCCTACGCTCGCATGTATGTTCCAGCTTCAGTATTTGACACAAAATCAAATATGCATATATGGAGGGTCAACACGAATGTGAGCGCATGTCAAGCGTCTGACTGCATACACAGATGACATGTGGGATGAAAAAATCAAGGTTATTCGTCTGCTGATCTGTCTGTCTAAGTGTGGGGTAAGTGGACAAAATGTTTACAACTCCGCATCCACATATCTTCAGGTTACGTTCTCTTAATAACAAATCTCCGTGACACGTGTCGCTATCAATTTACCGCTGATGTAGACCTATTATACAAGCATTTTGGAATTAGACAACCAGTGACTCGTCAGTTATTTAGCCTGACCTCAAATGAAATGAAATGGTCATCAAGATCTCATAAACCATATAAGGATAGCCATATCAGTTCTCGTAATTCAGCCGTAGGTGATCAATGTGGCCTTCGCCGGTTCTGGCGACGTCGCGCATGAAAATTCTCCGTTCTTGAGTTTTTCAATCCCAAATATTTTCTGCATGTGGTCACCGACATTACAACTCGGCTTTCAAATGTGGTACCAAAATTGCCGTTGGAAGCACACTCTTACCACTGATCAACTTACAACTCATAAACTGATATGTCTGATTTTTCTTGCTCATCCCATCTACATGCTCAATCCTGATAATCGACCAGAACCATTCGTTTTAATGTTAAACGAATCCTGGTGGGTGAACTTACATCTGCATAGACGTATGTATTAACTGGTAAAGAACACAACAACAAACAGGGAGAAAATTAGATAAAAAATTGGAGATTAAACAGAAGTGGTTGAGTGATGAGACAACTTGATCTTGCTTGGCGTGAGGTCAACAGAATAGTGGTGAACATGGTTGCCTCACAAAAGCGTGGTCCGGGGTCTAATCCCGGCCGCTGTAAGAATTTTGACAAGAGCTGAACTCGAACCTAGTAATTGTTTCGGCAGCTAAGAACAACTATGAGTGATGGTCAAGTTGAAATTGTTGAAATCCCAGACCGCCTTTCAATAAAATGAAATATTACAGATTGAATGAGGCCGGAGTTTTCCATCTACCCCAGAAGTACTAATTGTTGGGTTATCGATTGTAGGTGTCATACATCAACTGCCTCTTATCGGAAGGATCGGGCAACTTGACCATCACTCATACGCGAAGTTGGTTGAGCGTTCACACGCGATAACTGGGTAGTGCCCAATGTGAGATCAATGGCACAGTGGTCAATACGGTTGCCTATTGAAAGCGTGGCCAGAGTTTTACTCCCGGCTGTGGTGAGGATATGTACTATAGACGAGCCCTAACAAGAGCGTGAATAGAGTGTTTGCCTTCGAGAAAGGCCAGCTGGAAAGTCCACATGAATGCTACAGCTGCGTCCAGCTGAATGGTGTCCACTTTGAAGTTGAAGCTTTTGGAGTGATATTAATCAGTACTTTTCAAATCCAATGCCATTTTTTGATGAAAGATATTGAGGCAACTGGAGGTGTAGCAATTCCACGTTTAAGTATGCCGTTTTTGTCGCTGACTCGAATCCAGACAAAGCCCAAATATTCTGCAGCTAAGCTTCTTCTAACTAGGAGGCAGGTGACTTCATAGTTAAGTGGTCATGTGGATACAGAATTAAACAAAAACAAAGACTCTGGTGCTATACGACATGCACTGAATAGAACCACTCACAGAGTGTGTCATGAGCATATTTACTGAAAGCTGTCACTTTAGAAAAAACTGAATAACCTCCAACAGATCGAAAAATAACACGGTTTTTAGGTGAGCACTTGAGATAGCAGAGTGCAGACATTTTTCTGCTTGAAAATCTTCAAGTACGACAGCAGAAAGGTAGTAAAAACGGGAAGAAATGTGCAGAATGTTGCACTAAACATAGAAACATTTGAAACTCATTCAAACGCCGAATAAAATTAAGTTATCGGAACCTGGGAAGAGGTACACCAATGTGAACTGTTTACTTTAGATTAGAATAATTCAAGCTGTCCAGAAAATTGGGTAATGAGTATTCGGAGATGGGTTACAAATCCGTGCGAATAAAGACCTGGGAAATAAGTGCGGTTATCAACGACTATTTTGACCATACAGGCGACGTGTGTTCAGTTTGAGGAATTGAGTAACAAACGTCTGAAGTATCGCTGGCACACTAGCTTAACAGTGATATCTTCCATTAAAGGTTTGATATCGCATTCCAGGTTTGTGTAACCCAAAATGATGACAAATATCCGACGGACAAAGCGATGAAATCTGGCAAGAACAATACAGTTTGAAAATAATTGTGGTTGATAGAACGTGAGCTCGATGGAGCGTGGAAGTAAGTTGCATTCAATTGTTGATGCACTCCTCGGCAAGTCTAAGTTAAGAATACTAGACTGAAAAGGGTTGCTTTTATACGTAATCTCATGGTTCTTTATCATAAGTTCATTCTAATTTCCTATAAATAATACTTAACCGCCGGTTTATCATCGCGTCAAGTACTGAGTCGGATCACTTGCCTTTGGCATCACGGGATCGAGATGTATTTCTTACTCAACACAGTTGGACACCGGATTCCAGATAACTCGCCACACATACCAGTAATTATTAAACTTAGGTTGCAACCACTTTGCGTTCGAGGAACAGTGCACACGTGGGTACATTTGCTCGGTATTATAATTGTGTTTAATGGCAGTCGCTTTACGAATGCCGGAAGTCGACATTGACGTTTATTCTGTCTGATTTCGGGGAGAAATTAATGTCGGTTTTCTAACAACTCTTCATTCACCAGGGTAAGAGTAAAGCTAGATGTTTTCAAGTTGAATAAACAAAACAAGGGTGGAGATCAAACACCAATGAGCAAAATGAGAAGGGTCATCATGCGAAGGGTGCACAGCTCATGCATACCAGCAGAGCACAATTGTACTCAAATGATTCTACATTTATACCACTAGTTTCAGAACTCGCCTGAAGATGACCCACACTTTTTAATCGTAAGGAGGATACGCACACTTGCGGCGCCACACACTGGCTTGTAAATAAACTTTTGTGTGGTGGTCCAATGCGTGGGAATGTGGGAGGTGCAGACGATAACGCATATGCCCTGTGAGTTCGGGCGAAAACCCAGACGGAGTAGACAACGAGTCTCGGTATTTATAAAAGCCCTCTCATGGGATTAACGAGTTGGTGTTTGTGAATGTCTGTCACCATAGTGCTCAAACAAGTGGAATGTTTACATACAGGTCGTGTTTTGATCTCGTTGTTCGTTGAAGCATTAAGCGAATTAGGTAAGTTGGGCAATCAGATCGAATTTGGACAAGCGCATGCAATTGTTGTGAAACAGGGTCTCACTGACCAGTATGAATCTGTGGTCACAGACAGCCGCAGACGACTCATTCATTCGGCAACTGGGGTCGTGTGTTTTAGTACTCGGTTGACCCAAATGACGAGCGCTTACCCTATTCAACTTCACGGTGCTGTATATGCGCTTGGTTCATTGTAGATGAACGCAGTTATTCACTAGTCTAGTTTTGGTGGTGCGATAGTGATGGGTAACCGAGAGCATTTGTTTGATGATCAAGTGGATAAGTTACTCCCATATTAAAAGCTCAGAGAAAAAATATATGAATACTGTTCATGTATATCCCCGTTGGTTGAATGAACAGGGTTGTTTTGATGATCAGTTTGGTCTGGTATCTGTCACTATCGTCGAAATATTGTGTGCCTAAAATCACAGCTCCCAACCCCTTTCTTTCATTAGTGACATGACGAGGAGAGACGGTAAGAGTGAAACGTGAACTGCTGACCTTTGTACTGTTGGTCTTATCCAGTGATATTTTTGCTCACACGTAAATCATCGTGCGGATTGGCAAATTTCACCCCACAACCTGACTGCACTTGTCTACGCCCATTCGCGCTGCAATATTTCCTATCGTTTATTAGCCAAAGGTGTTCGCTGAGGAGTCCGCTTCGGCTCTTGGACTTGGATGGATTCTGTTATAACGTGGGTCCGATATCCGGTTGACCCAAGCTGGACAGTCTTAACGTGACCTTGGCGGTTGACGGTACTTTTTACTTTGAGATTGAACTCAGTGAAACCCCTGTAAACATCGTCCTGGCTGATTTGTATTGGATATATTTCATTAGGTGGGCATACACCGCCTGTCTCAATGGCATTGTCTAAAACACCGAGGTGCAAGATAAACGGCCAAGCCTCAACAATATTTTGATTGCAATTACGAGCGGATGCTTGACAGCCCAAACCAGCAAGGACGTTAGCTGAGTAAATAGCGGTTAGACTCCAGGCTGAGGCCAAAACCTGTAACTTCCAGATCGAATATGATGTACAAAATGAGACTTGGTGACTGGAGAACATATAACATTATTTTCTGCTGTTTAGGATGACTGCTTGAGAATTCATACTGTTTCCAAACGACTGCCAACGAAGATTGAGCCGTGTGAAGAATCGTAGATGACAGTTCAACTTGTTCACTCACCATCTGCAAACAAACGTAAAATTTGTTTGTCGAAACACTTCGGAAAATCCAGCTAGGCTTGCATTTCTGTGGCATACAACCTTTCCTCAAGACATGTTATACTGCAAACGTTGGTAGTTTTGTTTCCTCTGTGTCCTCTCACAATCTATATGACGAAATTTGTTGTGATCATGTGAAACTGTCAACTAAGAATTCTCCTGTTATTCACAAGCAAATGGATTCAGTGCCTTAGTTTGAAAATATTTGGCAATTTAACACTGCGAAAGAAATGTGGACTGTATTATTAATAAGTAGCTCAACAAAATATTTAAGTTAGAAGAGAGTTAGAAGAGCTATTTGTGAAAAATCAAGCAGTCAGCTTAATTCGGCTTACCGTCAGAGACAGAATATCGAGACTTGGCAAGTGTTCCACCGGGTGAACCAGCAAACCAAGGCGGCAGCCCAGTGGATTCACACATGGTGGACTTAATGTGGGAGAGTGAGACAAGAAGGTGGTCAGGTCTGAAACTGTTAACCAACAGCGATTTTCGGTTACCAATTTTCCTGCTCATCCAGGTTTGTGTTTTCATACTTATTATGAAATACGTCACCTTGTTGTCCTCACAGCTTCAGCTGGCGTGTTTGGACGGATTGTACAGTTCAAAGATCCCCCTTACTGAAAGAATTCCGAAGGTATTCGAGATTCCGCATTGTTTGTCGAGGGTGTACAATAATTCGTTTCCTTACACAATGTTTCAACAACATCCACTATTCAAGACACGATTGGTTACTTCTGAAACGTAATCGTGTCAATTCTAGGAAGGCTGTAGGCAGTCATTATGACCGTAAATGGGAGGTATTCGGCAGCAAAAGAGGAAATTGGATGCGTGATCGGGAAGCTAGCGCGTATACGTTGATGTGTACAGTAATATCATTGTAGCCATGCAAACTCACATCCAAATGGCCCATGTGAAATAAGACGGCTTTCCAGTCTCAACTAACCCCATGTGATATCTATAACGTCTCTTCCGTGACGTTAGTATGTCTGAGGCTCTATCATTGAGGCCTAAATTTTGTTGTTCACTTTCTAAAAGCAAAAAGCTTCATTTAAAATTTCAGTTCGAAAATTTGTAGAACAGACTGGCTGCACTAACTCCGTTATGAGTTTTAAACGAAGAAAGAGTGAGGTCATTTTTGGTTCAATCGTGTTACCACTAACTGGAGCAAACATCACATGTAAAACAGTCCCCACACAAGCAGCATCTGAACTTATGGAACTGTGTAAAGGAAACCGAGATTTTCCGGCCAAACAGTGGAACAGGAATCTTTTTATCATGAAGTAATTCCCGGGTTAGGCCACAAGTCAAAACCAAAAGATTTATGCTTTTGGGTGTTCTCAGACCGTCTTCGTCAGGTGATTTAAATTACGAAACAATCTTCATAAATAAAACTGAAGGTATTGCCTGAAGGAAACACATACTGGCTGTTAGTTTGAAACGTAATAACAATGTATGAAACCTTGTGCACAGTAAACAGAATGCGACTGTTGACACGAACACTTTTGAAAGTAACTTTCTAGCAGGACCAATAATCTCTAGGCTATACAACCAGTCCGAAGTACATAAGGAGGATTCTCTTGAAAACCCGTTTTAGATTCGTGTAATCCATCTTACGGCAATTTCACCAAATGACTCGCCAGTGTACTAAAACTGATCAGATCGGACCTAACAGAGTGTAGTTCTCGCTGCGCGTTTAACTTCAGTGACGTGGTCTGAGACCTAAACAGAATTATTCAAAAATGTTCTCGCTTGCCCTAGCCATGGAACTTATGAACATGCCTTCGCAAAGGAAACTTAGCTGCTATTGTGAACAAGTCAGAATTGAAAATAAATCCGTGGATATGTTATACAGTGTTTTGCGAAACTGTTGACGTTCAGCTTCTGCTTAACAGGCAGATCAGCTGACATAGAAATAGGGTGGCAGTTATCTTCTTGAGCAGACTGGAAATTTATCGACCGAATAAAGTCACCGAAGACTGCAGCTTACGAATGCTACACAGTTAATATGTTGTGCGCTATCCGTGTCATTTTAACTCAGCCATAAGAGCATCATACTCACCAGATATTCACATGGAAACGGTTGAGCACATTTTCGCAATTTTAGCGTAGTATGAATGGGAGAATTCTCGGTCGTTCAAAAACTATACGCGAAACACCCCTGTACTAATCATAACGTTCATTCGACACTTTTTTTCAGTAAAATCAAAATAAAAGTCACGTGTGATATTTAGTGGACTGGGTGTTAATAATCTGTCATTGTAATTTTACAAGCTGATCTGGAATTAAAACAAGAACTAGTCACAACCCCTGTTATCCAGTTAGACAGCAAAACAGGCGTTCTGGTCTAGAACTACGTCACCCACTGTAAATAAAAAATACATAGTTATTAGTCTCCCTTACAACGAAAACCTTACGGCTGTTGTTTTCACGAAAATGCGCAAAGTGTCATTCTACTGAAATGGGTGTTAAATACAGGAGGTCAGTTCTTCATGTACAATAGTTTTGGACCACGCAACGCACCTTCATTCCTCGTAGAAATTACTGACTACAGGCGACAAACCCACCATTGATTCTTCATCGTTAACAAAGATAACACACCACAACACTCAAGTTTATAGAGTAAGTCAACAATAATGAAAAACGATGGTTACTAGTGGCTACCAAGTCCTTGTCATTCAGTGCTCGCGGTGGATTTATCCATCCATATTTCGGATCATGTGCTCAAGATGATACAGACAATGCGTAATGCATTATTGTTTTATGGAAGCAAGAACAGTTTAACATATACATATGCAAGCTAGATGTGGTTGTTGTCTTAATACATCCCTTGGTCGATCACTTTACGTATTGCCATCTATAGATGTGCCTTTTATCCAAAACAAACGGCATGCTATGCGCAGCTTTCGACATTCTTTTTTTCAATGGGGAGAATCGAACTTAGAAATTCAGCTAGTTCATTAATTACTTGTTGATATGAAAAGTACACCTGCTACAAAACTTCTGTTGCATCTACGAGGTTTTGGAGACTGTATAGCCAAACCCACCATATAATTGATGTGAAACAAAGATTAGGTGATTAATTTCGAGAGAGTTGGATTTCCAGTCCAGTCTCATTTTTATTCATACTCACATCCACAGTTCACTTTGACTGCATTCATGTTCAACCGGTGGGAAGTATCAGGATTGTCATTTAATCTGCCAAACTAAAGTCTTGCTCTTTAGAGGTTCGATCGTTTGAGAACATGCGAATAAAACTACCGCCAACTCTGTAAAAGTTACCATATCTACGTTTCCATTTGGAACAAAGTCTCAGTCATTCTTTTGTTTGCTGCGTTGTATTTTCTCATAGACTGAAGTCGATCAACCGTTTGCGGTCGAGTTGCAAACGCGGGTGGTCGGAAATTCGTTCCGAAAAGTTCCTGCTTTCAGCTTCATTCATCTGAAAATGATTCATTTACTAAAGCATTTGATTTCTTCATACGGGTTAGCAACAAGTTTGATAGTTCGATAGACAGGTTGTCGAAACATCGGTATGGATGAAGGATTTAGAAGAGTTCAACCGACACAATTTGACAACAGTCGTTCTAGAGAGTGATTCAGCGGAACGAGTTTATTCAGATCTCAATGGACGATAACATTATGTTAGGCAGAAATATTATTCATCTCCCATCGTTCGTTCTAGGGTGTGCCGTTTACTCATGCGAATCAGTGTGTGGAGCGGGACAACTGACATTACTTAAAGAAACAAACAGTAACTGAGACCGCCAAAATACTTTAAAACTGACAGCACTGGTAACACCTGCTTTCGGATCAGTAATCGAAGCTAAGAAACATCTTCTCGTACAAAAAGTTTGAGCTGTAACAAACGTGATTCCCTCACACATCCAATACTCCGTGGGAAAACCAGAAGGCATGAGACCGTTAACCATCATAGCACCGTACTTGTCGTCTAGATTTTGAGCTAGTCCAAAAAAGAAATTTGAAACTTTCGTGAACAAAAATGTATACACTCTATCAGCGAGATTTAATCTGGACGAAACAAAGATTCAGTATGGGAGCTAGTTTTGAAGCACTGTATACAGTTTAAAGGAAAATAACACGTACATCTCAACCAAAAAGCCGAACAAATTTACGAGGATACGTTGCACCCAAAAAGTGAGGGAAAAGAGGAGAAAGCAAGTACCTGTGGACCAAATGCTTAAAAAAGTCAGGCAACAGGGTCGGTTGATGACACAAACTACTTAAATATACTCGAATTAATTCACCAGCATTTGACACTTCTATCATTTTTAAACTAAGTGTACGCAGTAAATACGTTGATCGGCTGCCTATCTGAGATGACCATCACATTCACAACAGCAATCATCGCAATCACTCCACGTGCTACGCGCTGAATTCGCAGTTTCAAAACTATCGCTCACTGAACTTTCGGAATCAGACCGTATTCTTCTAGGGAGTAGTGCTTGCCGTTACGCCTTCCCATGGTCCAAGATCTATGTTACACTATAAGGCGCCAGAATGACATCCCAGTATGGTAGCTTCAGGTCACCAGGATTTCGTTCCTTGCTTCTAGCTGTTTGCACAGCACTCGGATTCGCCAACAGGACATGCACATGAATTCAACCCCATCCATTTTTGCTCAGCATGGCAGCTCTACCCATGGAACCACGTCCGAACACCAAATTTCCACAGTGTGCTTTAGAACTTTTAAAAAAATGCGGTTCGGGTACTGGACGCTTCCATTATGTGAAGTACAGTTTTCACTGTTTCACAACATTGTGAAGAGCCTAAGTGGCACACGAACAAGTTGTTCTGATCTATTTTTAAGGTTATGATTTTTCAAGTGTGCCGTTCAAGGTAGGCGAAGTCAGCGCTAACTTCGGCCAGGCGAACTGGCAAATCATGGTCCTAGATTGCTCGACAGATTATTTTCCGACCAGTAGAAGCCTCAGCAGTTTTCATTCATGTCTCTATTCATGTGGATTCGAGATGCGAACGTAGTACTTCCACTGAGAAGCAACCAAAAAAATGTCACGGATTGCAGACACCCAATCCAACTTTGAGTTCGGCAATGCTCATAGTTGTAGACATTCGCGCGGATAACGCACTACTACCTGATCATAACGGTGTGTGGACGGTCGATTGTCACAACAGGCTTGCCACGCCCAACTTTGGTTATTTGGTTGGCCACTATTCATGTGGTATTCTATTTGTACATCGTTCCGTAAGTTCTGAAGGGCAGCTGACAATATTTTAGTCAAGTCTAGCGGAACTACACGTGATGTTACTACTAATGAGAGGAAATATGAAGCCTTTCTTCCATTATAAACTTCAGCAATGAGCTGAGAAACAACATTTGTATTATGTATCTCTGGCACATTTCGGTGCATCTCACTAGGCATACAATGCAGTCTGCGGGTTTGTATAGCCAAGTTCAGTGGTCCTTACGGAATAAAGCATCAAAATCAACAGCAACCGAATCACAATAAGTGCAAAGCGCATTACTTACCAGAACAATCGGGTACTGATTATAGAGTCTCGCTTTATGCAGGAGAGCGATTCCTACTAAGTACCGTTAGACACTATAAGCCAAGTGGCCGGATGAACTAACTTTGGTTGAAATGGACCAATGGGATTGCAGTTGCTGCATTTCGGTTTTTTTTAATACTGTTCCTATAGCAGTGTCATTAGCGTAAGCAAACCCGAAGGTAACTTTGGTTCGCAGCTAAACACACGTCGATGAACTGATCAGGGCGTTACAAAACTACCAGTAGTCTTAAAAGCAGTTTGTGCAGAAGAAAATGAATATAACTTAGTAATATTTGGTCCACTCGAAGTACTAGCAGAAGACTAGTAGTTATCAAGGGCTCATAGACGTTAACACAGAAGAGAATTGCTATTGTCTGGAATTGTGACTTTATGGATTGCCAAAATTCACATTTACACTCATCCCTGATACGAATTGTGGCAGGTTTGATAATTTATAAGGGACCGTATTGCGGAATACTTGTGCTTTGGATAGGTTCAAACTAGCGGCAGAAACAGCTTTCCAAAACGAAGCAAACGTACTACCAGCTGAAATACGAAGCCACAACAGCTCATGATTATATTATATAGACCTAATTGCCCACTTGTCTCATTCTCTCATATGGCGTTCACAACGTGATCCAGAAGACTGACTGCTCGAACAGGATTCTGTAATCATTCTACGTCGGTATTCAGCAGCAACACAGATGACCAATGAATTTTTATTACTAGTCGATAATATGAAATACTTAAAGAGAGTTAAAGCTACTCATCAGTAATACAACTTTAATGTACATCGATGATGGTGGTGGTGGATTCAAGCTTAAAATGATTGAGCAATTGTAGTCGGGCCATCAAACTCTTAGATCCTTTAGTAAATTTTCATGATATATTGGATTAGGTGAGTAACTGATTACCAATGTGACATTTTTAAGCTTCTGACAAAGCTTCTTAACTCACCTAGTAGAGCAACCGCTGCATCTGTGCATGCTGTTCCCGTCGCTGGCTCGAGTCCAGTCGAAGTCCAGCTATAGTTTACTTGGATCTCTTCTAAACATAGCAAAACAGCTGGCAGACAACTATTATTTCTCGGTAGGCCAAGACTGTATTGTTATACAACCTTTTATGTCATCATTATATTTGGGCTGACACCATGTGTCCAGCGACAGGGAATAGCAAGGAGATGTTTGCTTCCCTCTGGTTAATATGTACACAAGCTCTAGGAGCACCACTTGATTACAACTCAGCATGACACGGTGTATTTGACCATCTATACACATCTTCAGTGACCCTGCTGCATATCCTCTAATTTTTTCAACAATCGGGGAAGATGCAGAAAACCAAAACCCAGAGTGTGCAAGAGAGAAAAATCGACCGTGTATCTACCCCAAAATGGGCCATGGTACAATCTGAAACCAAAACGTATGCCACCCAAAATCACATATCACCACAGGCGATGGCATGCACGAAGTAATTTCTGGACAAGACATATAAAGTGATGTTAACGATACGGATAGACCCCTATTCCTTATGGCTTAAAACAGCGGCCGGAAAATCGCTGTGTGCTGCTCACAACTAATCTGCAACTGTTGCATTGATCGTACTCCACATAGTTTCACTTTGTATCAACGTGGAAGGGTACGGTGCCAATCTTAGTGGCTGTCTACGTGATCTGGAAACAATCGTTCCAAAACCACAAGGCAAACTCCTCCATCACTGGCTACTACAATATCGCTGAAAGCGTAATATGCTGCTAGCTGCTCCTACACCAATCACTGTTTGCAAAGTTTGCCCATGTAATACCCTCACATGAGAGTATGATGAGCCATCACGGATTCCATCATAACGATAGTTAGTGACGGATATGCATCTCCCTGCACTGCTTACAGAGCACCTCATGATGTGATTGCAGAATAAGTTAAAATTCATTTCGCTAATCAAACGCATTATCGGTTGATACTGGTAGCACTTCATGAGTTAAAAGACAGAACGCTCTCTCGCGTCTTTATTCGCAATGATATTCATGTGAAAAACTATACAATAAAACCTGTTCACAGTAAACAAGCCACGATAAAGGTGTCTGCCCATACAGATAAACGATAACTCTCATTCGAAATGAACTACAACATGCAATCAACGATTCTCGGAAATCACAAATACATCACCAACCATCCATCCCAATAATTCATCAACTCCTTACACACTCAAAATACGCAGCCTCCGACCATCGCCTCACTTCGTGTGCCACTTAACAAAGCAATATGTAACTAAATGTAAATAGGTCTTCAGTCGACTCCATGCACGTTAGCCACCACTCAACAATCCTCTTCTTACTCAAAACATCTCATTGTGCACGCACGCGCCCGGCAGATCTCCGGTTATTTTCACGAAATTTGAACAAGATTCCCAAAAAATGATTAACACGTAAGTAAGCCGGACAGACTCAAGACAGCCGCGCATCGGAATTTCTACCTCGTGTGTGTGCGCGCGCATGTGTTTCAACTCCAGTTTGGCGAATGTGAACAAACTTCGCTCCCTGTAATGACTTCATGACTGCATAACACGGATTAACACAGACCCGTGCCATCCCCTCACAGAGATGAGTCGGTTAAGCTCGTAGACATGACACGCTTTTCACACCCATGAACTCTATACTGTTAAACCGTGTTGGGCAGTAGATTCAATTATTTCTGTGATCAGTTACTCGTTGAGCACGCATCAGTCCATGGTTGTAGGTTTCAGGCATGTTCAATGAAATGAATCCCATGTCTGAAGTACGACATTTTATCAACAGTTAGCGGAATCTACATTAAATTGTCTGAACGTTTAGGAGATCACCGTCGGAAATTTCCTGCGACCGACCAAGTTAGGCATCCCATCCATCAAGTTTCTGATGTATAGGAAAGCTGCTAAGTGTATGGTTCATTAACTTACTGTCCCTTCCCTCACTCATTGCCGGACTTATGAAACTTGCGCTGTTAATCAATAACCAAGGATGAAATGTGATCAGTCGACTCTATTGTAAAATAGCACACAGCTTCAACGAGCGTAAGGTTGCACAATGGTTAGGTAAAATTATGTTCTACACTTTTCAGTTTTAATCTTTCACTTCAAAATGTGGTCCACCGACATTCACATGGCTTGTTTGCGTCGTCCGCCTAAAAATTCCCTCCACAGTGTTGTCACATTCATGATCGCTCTATCTGCCCAGCAAGCATAACCTAGCTAGTGATTTTGCACAACATTCTGACTTCTGTCTTTTTTATAAGCTAACCCTGTCCTTCTGAGCCAGCGTCAAAAACCGAGAATTTCTAAGCTTCTTGAATCGCACCTAACGTTCATATTCAGGATACCTACAACCAGTCAATTAATTCACGAAGAAACACCCGTCTTCTACATAGAAAGTTGGCTGATTCCAGTGAAGTTTCTTCAGCACTCACCAAAATAGCCACGATTCTGTACATTTTCACTTCTCTGATAAAATTTATGGAACATTCGGTATTCTTCTTAGATGCCTCCAAGTTACTGGATCGGTAAACGCAAGAAAAAACCTACGAAAACTAAATTCTACAGATGTATGCCATAGGGAATATTGAGCTTGGTTACCGTATTTTGTTGCTTTCGGCAGACCAAACATATTATGAAAACGTTAGCAATGAGTTTAAAATACTCACCTTCTTGTGTGATCTCTGCAACTTTCTTAAACATACGACTCGTTAGACACACAATAGACAATGACAATTGAAGTTGCAAAGCTGATAGTGTTGTTTCCCATGAAGATGACGAGGATTTCGAAATTGGTGCATTTCTAAAAATTATTCAGATACGCCCAACGTTTTAGTGCCCAAGGTTCAAAACTCACAATTCAATGTGGGATGCAACAGATTTAGTTTTAAGTTGCTAAAGCGACCTACTGTATGAGTACCGCGGATAAAGCGCCAAAATAAGTCTTTACAAATGTCGAAGCTAATCCTATTGTATCATCTTCGTAGGCAGCTAGTGAATATATTTGGCAGTTCACCCGAACTCTGTCTTGAGAATTGCAGTCAACATACAGGTTCATGCATTAGTTTCCCTCAGAACGCATAACTTTCCACTTTCTTGTCAATACGTTATATAGTTGCCTTCTGCTAACTCTCAGTTTTTCCACAAACCTTGTTGACAATAGAATGTTTATCATTTCGATACTGTTCACTAAACCTTCTGCTTCTTTTTGCTTCGTTTAAAAGTGTATTATGGTATAGCAGTTATAATTTTGATATAGATCAAATCAGTGAATATGAGAACCAGTTGGCATTTTCACCTACCGAACATCATACATATGTGACCACAACCGGCTATCAAAGTTCTGTCGTGAGATCATGACTGACTACTAGCCAATCAGTGTTGTGATCAAATAACCCAATCACAAAGCACGAACACGCCATCAGCACTCTACCTAATCACACGTGAAGTAAACTGATGACACAGATGCATGTCCAAACCAACTGCAGTTAACATGGAACATTCAGTTGGTTTGATTGGTCAGGCTTCCAACGGACGATTTTGATATAAAGAAATTTCCATATCCCTCTAGTAAAGACGGGCTGCTTAGTGCTTTTGATTTTGTACAAACTGAAAATTATTTAGAATGATGGACAACGGACCGGTTTGCTGTGTCTCTCTTTGAAGCTTATGGATATCTTCATAAGTAGACATTATGACGTAGGCCAAGCAGTCCTAAGTGAAAGAAGCCGCGAAAGAAGTCTGCCGTCTTCACAGAGCACCATGTTACAGTACTGTGTACTGTACAGCTTATACTTTTAGAGTTTGTAAGCAGTCAACAGTTTATTTTATTGTTGATGTTCGGAAAAACTTGATTATAAGCTAATGAAACGAGATCGAAGCAACACATTTCTGCAACACCTCAGTCGGTTGAATGTCAAGATCAGAGAGACAACAGAACTGAAACCTACTAATGATTGAATTTCACTTCTGGCCCGTAGGTCAGGACAAAACTCCAAGACCTTTATCTCTCACAAAACCGGCAGTTGTACACCATGTCATTAGCTATAAATCCATTCATCCTTAAGAGAATTACGCTACCGCCGCGAGTTTAACCTTGTACAATGACGGGTAGCCAAAATGGAGGCACTGGTTAAATTAACTGGTGTAGATCATTCTAAACAATTTCTTAAAAATCTATCACATAGGACCCTGAACCCATTTCCGAAGAAACTAACAGAATGGAAGAACACAACTGTTGTTCCGTTCAAAGTAGTAGACATCTGAACAGTTTTATAAAAGTGGACGACACCGCTTAACTTCTCAATACACTTAAGGATTTCCTTGCTTCTTGGTTTGAATAGATTAAAAAGCAGAACTTGTTCACAAGTTCATACCAGCTAGATGGCAAGAAAAATTATAACTGGAATAAAGAAGAACCGAAATGAACACTGGTAAAGCAATGCAAAATTTCATGGAGCATCGGATTAAGATAATTCCACAATCGGTGGTCACGCAGTGAACTCAGTTCATGCAAGTAATTTGGAAAATGAAACTTTAGGACCACATGTGAGCGCTTAATCGAAGAGGCTATTGAGCTTCTGAGGATCAAATGCGCTGTTAGTAGAATAAGTGCAGAGTATTGTGTCTAAAATGATAACTTAGAAGAGGCTGCATTGTGCGACCTTGTGTCTTGACGGTATTCGATCCAGTAAGTGAAATAACATACCCAGATTTGGCAAATACTCTACCCGCCGACTTACGGATTCACAACGGGAGTCGATTTTCAGAATCATTTGATGGATTCTTTGTGAGACAGTGGAAGGGGAGGACTGAGTCAAACCAGAGAAGTTTTGAGCTCCCAGTGTCCTTACATAACTTTGCACTTTAACATGCCATTTTTGTCACTGGTTACGATTCCACCGTGTGCATTCCTCAAAATCAACTGGTTATTTGAATACTAAATTCGACTGACAATATCATTTTCATTTCTGTCTCGTTTACACGCATCCACAAACTACTGCGACTGGCACTTCGAACCCTGTACCAACTCCTGTCTGTGGACAATTCATTCATAACCTGTTATCTCTAGTTTCGTTCAACCGCACCTATTTAGCCTGCCTTAATTACCACCAAATTTGTCACTGGCTTCTCTAGCCTACTGAAAATTCTGTGTCAGAAGTACTACGTTACCTGTAAAAAGAATTAGTGGTTATTTATAAATTCTTTTCAAATTTAGGAACTCAGGCACAATTCCGGAAGGCTTGGAGGTAACTAATATGTCTAGTGAATAAATAAACAACAAGGTAATTAGATCAAAGTCGCAAGGTTGAGCGGTCGGCAAACTTTGCCACCGGGTTCATTATTTAAATATAAAGTCAGGAATTCAGACCATTTTGTGCTGAAAATCATTCAGCCTTCGCATTTCTGAAAACTTTTATCTGACCGATCCTCTGATAGAAACAAGGGTGTTTATTTGTAGTAAATATCTTAATTTGAACCTGTAAATATTTTACACTGGGAGCGTGAAGCGACAGTAGTGTGCGGTGTTCTAAGAACCAGATGCGACACTAATTTTCTACGCACTACCCAGAATGGGCTGTGACCGAGCAGTTGCAACGAATGACTCCAGAAAACGTTGTATTAGGTCAGTGAACTGTCGGGCAACAGGGTATTCTCAACAAGCATGAATGACGGTACAGTAACCGAGGTGTGGTATTATCCACAATTGTTGAATTAGTATGCGTCTATCATTAGTTCTGAGTGGTTTTCAACTCTTGGTGTTTGTCAAGTGTTCCCCCTGTCTCGATTGGTTCATGCAACCAAGGTATTATCACACAAACACCAAAGCATATCCAACTGGAGATGCGCATGCCTAACTATTCTTTTCTGACTTCGCCAATACTCGGTTTTGTTCGATCGTGTTTTCTACAGTACTGGACCAACCCAAGGTTGAGTCTTCGCGGCGCATACTTACAAAAGTCACGACGTGGCACAACTGCTCTACGTAAGGACGGAATATCAGTGAATATAATGCTGCATGGTGCTCGTCCCCAAGCCAACACTGTAAGACTGATTTCATTTGCGCATCAACTCGGCAGGTGACGATAATCTGAAATGGGACTGGACCGGAAATCTTTCGCGTTACAAGCCAAAGCTTCTGTCCGCTCGATTATCAGTCCAACTAGCACTGCTTTTAGTGGCGGGCCTTATAGATGAATTATGTGTAACATTCTGGTAGCCCGTGCAAACTGGTAATCTGGGCAGACTGTATCTACCCATGTCAACAATATGTAGGCAGTTTACATGCCCAGAGACTACCGGTTTTTGTACACTTTATAGCAAAATCACATTTCTGACGAGTAGCAGGCGAACTGGAATGTTTAGTTTGTAAGTAAATAACTTATAAATTTATGTAACGTTCATATTCACAGGCTCGTTTCAGTGTGTCTCATTGTAAAAGAAGCTCTAGACCTGAGTTTCTGTTAGAGCCCAGCAGCAGAGAATATCCTTGTCTCAACCAAACTTGGAACTCTGCATCAAACTATCACGAGGCAACTGTGTCGACTACTGTGTTTCTAACACCAAGTTAGGCATAACTGAAGTAACACAGCTGAATGCTCAGCTGCATCTCGTCGTGGCAAGTTTGCACTATCAACGAGCTTCAACAAGGGCTCAACCAGAAAAAAGTCTCACTTAAGGTCCATCTGAATGAGATTTTTAGTAACTTATGAATGGTGTTTGATGTACAGTCGCTATTTTCTCTCCTTTCTCCGCTGATGTGTTTTAGGACGCATATTGACCCCAATAGCCTTCACGTTTCCATATGCATAAACACTATTGCGTTTCTAGCATGACTGTCCTAGTTCAATCACAATTTTGGTTGCTATGGTAACGGAGCTTATGGAACCGCTAACGTGCGTTAATAAGAGAAGTGAGAACAGAGAATCACATTACCCTGTAAATTGAACGACGCTCACTGTTACAAGTTCACAAAGACGCGTGTAAGTTCTACTTTTCATGTGGGTGGTCCGGACAAGAATAGTAGTCAGCCAACTGCTTTTTTGATTGTCTGTTCTGTGTCACTTGCACCCCCAGAAGAAAAGTCAAATGAAAAAACCCTGTACGTTTCAAACTAAAGTTAATTTGAACAAGGTAGAAGGGTGGATATCTCTAGGTAACCTTCCACATTCTCCGCTCAGTCAAAACGTGCATCAGCCATGCAGCGCGTTGATCAGCATGATAACTAGTGGCGAAACAGCGGCGCATAAATCAACACGAAGAACATTTCAGAAGTTACCGACAAACGATTCTGATGCCTACTTACGAGTGTTCAGTAAAACTTTAATGAATTTGATTAGTCGCATACGACCACTTCAAGTGATTGCACAAAAAGTTTAATTAAAATCAGGTGAACGGTAAACGAGTTCTGTCTGATCGATGAACTGGATTTGTGTATTATCTGATGGTTACATTATTGTTACAGACGAGATTTAAGCTAGGTCGGGCTACGTCCGTTTGCCTTGGTCATCACCGTTAGACTGGTTTTACGTACGTAAAACCGACGGACTAGCAGGCCCGTGTGTTGTGCAAGGCTACCATTTCGGTTTCGCCAAGTCAACGGTTCATTAAAAAACCGATATGACCAGATGTCACTGACAAAACCGATCGAACTACAGAACGAGGGAGGATATGTACAAGACTTAGTGGCAAATTAAACTGTTAACCGTTGAAATCCCTGTACAGATCACGCGAACAAATTTTTTCCAGCGAACAGGACTGTTTTCTATAAATTTTCATTTTCGGCTGACACAATTGTATATCGACGTTGACACATCCACCCTGGCATAACCGAGTGATTTTGACTGACACACAGATACAGCAAGGACGTTTCGTGTCTTCTACCGCCCCGAGGTCACCATGTCACGAAATATCAGATGGTGCATCCTGTTTGCAGACAGGGTGGTCGTCGTCCGGATTTGTGTTCAAAAACAGCTGGTTTACACCAGATGATCACCACGATCAAGCACATACACTCAACCCAAGCGATAATTTGATTTCTTCCCTACAACCAACCCCGGTTAAAAATGGTTTTTTAAAACATCTCGTTTGTAAGCATAACCACAACGAATTCGTGTTTACGCTTCATCCAGTCGCCTTGCCGTCGCGCTAATCTTCTACAATAACTTATTGTTAATTAACTCGATACATAACTATAATAGCCTAAGATGAAAATGTGTCGAAAACAGCACTGTTTTCTGAAGAAAATTTGTTAAGACGGCAGCACACATTATTGCCGTCTGCTCAAATTATACTGGTAGTCACTTAATTAACAGGGAGCCACTCTTCACCAAGCGTTCAAGAGTGACTTTACCTTACCACATTATGAAGCAAATGACCCGGTCATTGTGGAAACTCGTTGTCAGGGTGCATTCGCGAATGATGAATCCGACATACCCGCTTGCCACCTTCTTGGTTGTTTGTTTGGGTTCGTACCTACGAGTCACCTAGACCGAATGGCATGGGAAAACAAACTGATCGGTGGATTTTGACGGAGTTGGTTACTGTTCCGATAAATACCAAGGGATATATGAGTGTAAGGTTATCAGCTGTGACAGTAGGAAGCAGGAATTTCCATCGTACGAATTTTAACTTCCGAGTTAATGATGTTTATTGCACTATCCTTTTGGATAGCGGATTCAAGCCCATCCTCTTCTAAGCACAACTTGGGCAGTGAGTGATCCGGTGACCTGTTTCCGGTGCTGTCTAGCAAATCTCCCCGGTCACTTGGTGAGAAGGATTATGCTTAGTATCAGTGTGCGCTAATCTTCTACCAGACTGACAGAGCAAATTTGAATAGCGTGTACAGTAGCACTCTCATCTGATTACGTGGAGAATGTGTAAATTAAGTTATTTTACTGTAGATCTTAGGTTTCACTTACTGAATGATCACTAACTAACAGGAAGTAGGACAGCTAAAAGAAAATAGTTGCGAGTGGTAACGGTAAGTACAAAGATTAATATGATGGGTTAAAATGCTCTCGGAAAACTGTAAGAGCTTCTTTTCAGGGGATGTTGGTCTGCAAAGTCTAGGTGAAGGGAGAGTCTTCTTTTATTCGCGACTGCTTTCAACATAAACCCCAAATATTTCCAGCAATCTACCTCCACAATACAATCGAAACCAGACATCAACTACCAGTTTGTTAACATGTATTCCGGAAGAATCTACTGTTCCATCCTCATACTTATTAGGATTGACCAATGTAGACGGGAGATCTGTGTTCAACTGTACGCAACCAAGCCATGAGAGGATGACATTTCACACAAACTAGTCACGACCAGTATCGTTTTCTACATCCCAACAAGAAGTTTCGTAATACCAGAGGTAAAACTCTTGGTGTTGATAACAAATATGTATAAGTAAGATGAGATGGGTGAGTAAGAATGGAACCGGAATCTTCCCAATGTGAACATGTGCAGAGTTACTGAAGGAGAAAATTTGTGTATCTTCAGTCACATAATGCGTCCTGAACAAATGTGCTTTAATTCTACCTAAATTTTGACCATACAAACAAAAATGGCTGAGTATTTCATGCGATAGCTCAGTCATGCCTAATGTGTAGCAGTCAGCAACACGGTTGTTTCTTGAAACTATGAACTTTTTCTAACCCCGATCTTCACACTGCTAACAAGATGAAAAAGCAGCGAGACTTGAGTGTTGTCCGAAACAGGTTGATTGAAATATCCTTAGGAATACGATAAATGTGATCGATTGAGTGATGTTCCACCCGTATCATCCCAAATCCCTTACTGCTAACAAGCAGTGGGTGACAGATAATCGAAAAATTCAGTGGATAAATGCAATCCGACAAGAGCACTTATATGAATCTCTGCAGAACTGGATAACGGTTGAATGCAATCTGAAAATGGGGATGAATGCTTTCTTTCGAGAGTTTATTAACAAACCGCGCGCATGTTCTCAATTTTGCTTTATAGGCAGCATGCAAAAAACGTGTACGTATTAGACAGAGGATCCATGGATCTCTCTCTGTTTAAACTTGTCCACTACCATTTCAACGAAAATGGCACAGGAACAAAGTAATCAACGGGAACTCATTCGTGTTTTAAGAAAACAATGAAAGAGAAAGCGAGGAGTGATGACACATCAAGTAAAACTGAAAGAAACTCCGTTTTAGAACCTTGGTGAAACCCTTCTCTACGTATAGGGACCAGTGAGCATTGTGTCATAAGCCGATTTTGAACTATATGATTCAGAAATGTTTAAAGCAAAAGCCTTTCCGAGTGCATTTCCAAAGGTTGCTAATAAAAACTGTCATTACTGATCGAAACCAAAACATCCGCACACAAGTTTCTGAAAGCCGATTGTAAAAATGTACACAACGCACATCATCCAGAATACAGTTACCATGTTCACATTATGACGTGTTGTCAAGACGTTTGAACCTCTAACCGCTGACAGAGTGGGTCAATTCAACACAAAAGTTCCCACGCTAACTCTGCACTGGTCCCATGGGCAATCTGTGACAAAACTGTTTAGCCAGTAGAGAGTTGCACTTGATTAAACCATACATAAATATTATTAGGATAGTAATTGGTCAACATTGTTCATCTGCCAGTGGATATGGAACATAGTACATAAGTTCAAGAATGCATAACTAGTCACACTGTCTCATCACCTACCATCTTTTACATGTCTTAAAGGGTGTGTGTACTTAGTCAATACCATTGCCGCTCGATTGTCCTCAAAGAATATCCGAATGCAATTTCTTTGCACTGAGAAAATGGTGTCTTATTCGTTTAATAAATAAGCATTCTCTAATATTTTGTGCAAAATCCGTTTTGGTTAGTTAGTCAACATTTATAGAGGATCTGGTTGTTCCAACCCGAGTTTATTCATCCATATGTGCATATATTTAACCCGCATTTACCTCTCGCTTGCATCTGGGTTTGTGTGCTAAAGTTTTGTTAGTAAGCTCTTCCACTGAGGTACCAAAAGTACCTAATTTGCAACAGCTAAAAATATTTTGTTGTGTGTTGGGAGATGGGGTAGATTACCACGTGAGAAAATTTCAGCTGACGGCGGTGTTGTACGCAATTTGACATGATTCATCACATACGCGCTGCTAACAGAATCGGCTATTCAATGCGATGCATCTCAACCGAAGAGAAATCGTTTTCTTATGTGTGGTATAAGCCTCAGGGGGGAACAGTTAGGAGATTACTTATTTCAAGTGAGTGTTTGGAGCGTTTAGTGGACTAAGAAATCAAAATAACGGCATTGCTGCTCTCTGAGTTAACGCACAGTAGGTTCCCAGCACAAACACTGTAACAACTTTGGAGTGAATCCCTGACCTGGATGAATACTGTGTGCATCTGTGATTTTTTAAGGGTATAGGTAGGTTGCTCTTGAATGTGTGAATAACTGAGATGTACCGGTCCATCAGAAGAGCGAGAATTCATTGGTGATGAGGAGATCAATGCATTTCAGAATAAGGATAAACCAAACAGGAAGTTTGACGATCAAGTCACTACAACAGAAATTGGTATATTTCATTGCTAAAAGGACTATATTAGACCAGCGATCAAAGTTCCGCCGGTACGCATAACTGCTGAGTGGTAGCATTCACAAAACCAGTCGTGCGTTTCCAACGAATTTCAACCACTAGAAGAATACCACTTTTCTCACCATACTGCACGAAATTATAACGTCATTTAGGGGTTTCAATCGGGTTGAGTTTCCAGCTAGGGTTCCAAACACCAGCACTAATCCGCAAACCCAACTGTGTCTGAGTGAAACGGCTCGACTAACTCTCAAGTGAACTACTACCCACCATTTTTAGCAGTTACGGTTCTTATAGTTGGATATATGGTTGAAGTCCACCATGTACACACACACCTGACGAGTGACAACAGCCGTGAAACCTATCACATGCTTTCAGCAAGTTTGGACCCTTGAACACGTGCTGCTCACGTCACTTTACCTTGGGAAGTCAAAACTGCTCTATATGACACCCACATTTTAATTTTTTTTGATAGAATGTTTTAAACTGTGAACATCCTAGTAGTGAATACTCAAAAGTGTTTGGACGCTGACGTTAGTAAATGAACGGGATTGTTGCTACCCAAACTAACTCCGGATGCCTTCCAGTTGAGTAAACGCTATCAGTTGAAGAATCGCACTGAGACTTAGCTGGTATCGTGTGACAGAAAAGTATATTAATAGTATGAGTGATCCCATGGTTAAACAGTTTGGATATCTAACTTCCTAAACAAAGATTAAATATGACGACTTGTAATGCTTCGTTTTGCGAAATGTACGGTGCGCATATTGTAAATGCTGATAACTTTTGACGCAATTCAACAATCTTTCTTGCTATTTTAACTGGTGTGATTTTTGATATTGGCATAAAAACGAATCCCGATTATTTATTATGGCTAGTTATCCGACTGGACAAAATAACCGTCCTTCCAATTAAGTAGTCCCTACTGTATATAAAACAATTTGCACCAAAATAACTTTTAAGACCTCAACTTCTACGTGATCCAAAGGTGACGTTTGGCCGTAACAAAGTTCCTAAGCTTCTGGCGTGATTTCATAGCCTAGTTGGTGGATATACTGCCACGTTTGAACATGTTATTTCTGTCGCTAGTCGAGATAGCCGAAGCCCAAATTGTTGACGTTTGAATCTCTTCTAAAAAAAACTTCGTAAGCAGATGATGGACCAAAAACTCTTGAGTAACAGTAATTAAATGGAAGGAAGTATTTCTCATAACATGAGCGTTATTTAGTCGAAAACCGTGGGAATTGTACCAACCTGATAAGTTCAGACAATAAATAAAACGCGTTTACAACTTAGTAAATTAATCCGAGCCTCATCAAACAATCATCTTCTGGTAACTTCTAATCACACAAAATTCCAAAGTAACAGAGCATCACTTGTTTACAAATTACTGTTGTAGCAATGAGTTGATTACCGGCCACTGGCGAATCAGGCTTACTATTACACGACATGGATCATAGTTGCCTGTGAACGACATATGATGATTGTTTGACTTAAGTAGTCACTTTTATACACCGGTGAGATAATCTTCAATTGTATAAATTTGACTGTAGCATATAATCGTACACTATCAGCATACTTCTAAACTGGCTGTTATCCAAGGCAATGAGGATGCATCGGTATTTGTGGGGTCAGCTGGCGTGGCAGAAGTGGTGGATCTCAGACATACAGTGTACAGGAAGGCCACCAAAATATGTGCATCGTCAGCAACATGAATAGCCATAACACATACAGCTCACACCTGTTAGATGACAAAATATATGTCGACATCAACTGGAACACGTATGTTACCCTGGACACCACACCCATCAGCTAGTAATTTGATTGAACAGTTTTCGGCCTAATCGGATCGTGCGAACAACCAGTAGTGGAATACTAAATTCTACCCTCAGTTAGTTTAAATAATGTACGATTTACTGAACGCAATACAGCCACATCCCACCGCTTGCACCACACCTCACCTTCAGTTTCAAAAATTAATGAAGTAAACCAAGGACCGTGTAATCGGACTTCAATCATTACGTCACCTCAATGTAGAGACTAGTCCCAGACATACAAAGCTGTACAACTTGAACAAACTAACAAAACTGGTAACGATACTGGATATACGTTGTGTGTCAACAAGAAATCACCCAACACGATCACTCTGGATCAGTTAGTCACCAAAACTGGTCATCCTAAACCATTGGGTAGGAAATTTTTGCTGCACATATGTAACTAATAAATAATGTGAAAGGGCCGCCTTACATGTCCTACAGGCTATTGAAACACGCAAAGATGAGAGCATTAGATTGTGATTAACTGATCGTACAGTGAACCACGTCATAAATGTGATATTGCACACATCTTTCCTAACATTTGCTTAAGGTAATTGGCGAGAACATATCAGCCAACATGTGGATAAGTGCGACTAGTTAAGACAGATTTTTTATATATGATCTATTTATATATATATATATACGATGAATTTTATCTCATCTTTGATTAAAAACGTTGTAAAGGATTTCTTTCGAGGGAGAGTGATGTAACGGAAGCGATTAGCACATTTTAACTGTATTTAATCGATGGTCAGTGTAGCCAGGGAAACGGTGGCTCAATGCTGTTTCTGCTATATTAAATGGTCATACAAAAGATGGATCTTGATGAGTCTACCAAATGTCCAAAGTAGCTTCAAGGTCTAGACTGGATGCAGGGAAATGTCAGTTGTGATCATAATTCATAGCCTGATTGCCCTGGGGTTGGTACTGTTTACTCAATGGATTAGACCAAATGTGTTAGTTACAATGATAAAATGATTCGGATCAGACAGTCCTTGTTGCACAACGCCGTTGGCTGACTTTGTCATCCCACTACTGATCCAAACCAAATATTTGCAACGGACATGGTCTGATAAATTTTTCGTCCAGTGGCTTGTGTAACTGGATTAATATAAACAAGTTGGGGAGTAAACACAGAGAGAGTGTACAAGATAGTTGTCACGTCTTTCAAGCCATGACTTACAATTTGGTAAAAATTAATGTGAGCATGTGGTTTGATGACATAAAATGTCTTATCAACAACAGCTGTGAGTCTTCTAGTGACGAGTTCAGCCAACATGTCACCTTAGGAGGACCACTCGGTATACACCATCTTCTGTCTTATGAGTTGCGACCACCATAAGCAGCTCTCTGTATTGCTCTCCAGATGAACGTTCGATGGAAATACTTACAGGATCCATCGACAATAGCATCTTCCATACACGTACAATTAACAAGCAACAGACTTTCTTTTTTCCATAGATGATAAAAACTATCGAAATGTTTGTACTGACCATTTAATTCATCACTCCTATATGTGGTGCTTCGAATAGAGCCATCAACACAAAGTTGTATGTATGCATCCAAATATTGTGACCCTTCATACACTCCACTCCCAAGTTTCTTTTGCCTAATGTGAAATTTTCGTAGATGTATGGCGGCACCAGCCCGACTTCATTTCAATGAAAACGAGTTTGTGCACGACAGCGTTTTTCACCACTCATTTCCGAACTTTTACACTATTCAGGAATTAATTCTGTAGGCAGAACCTAGAGGTGCTTGATCTCCGTAGTGAAGAAACATTTACCTAATTGGGTGCAGAACTCTGTATTACGGAAGAACGACAATGTGGTTGAAACACGCAAGCAACCCGCGTCCGCAGTCGCAAGACACGTCCTGACCACTGGTCACGTTGTCGACCCAATTTGTTCATTCAGAATCCTATTACGTCACTCCAATCCAAGATTCTTGCAGTTTGCTAAGGCGGTTGCAATCAATCGACTGAAGCCGACTTTGTGTGTTCAGAAACAACTGCTCGTACACTTGACCCTTCCCTGGACCTTTCCTAAACCACCGATTGACTATCCACCCTGCTCCCCTAACTGCTTGAAATAAAAAAACCTGTTTCACGTTATTGTAAATTTGGTACTGACGAGTCAATACGAAATGCTTGCATCTGTCAGTTTTTGTGTTCTAACGGTCTTGTTCAAACTTCTGAAGGGAATGAACTGTTTCAAATTCTGGAGTAATCGAACTCATGGGACTAACAACACATAATGAACTAGCTCGAGACCTGTGGTATCCTCGATGTGATAGTAGATGATGGCCTTGGGTTGTAGATACAATCATTAACTTATTCTGAGTCTCAGGTAATTTTATAGGTGTTAGTACGTAAAGCAACTGGTTAAACGGTGTGAAGTAGTATTGCCCCAATCACACTTTGTCTTTCAGCTGAATATATCGCGGATGGCACCCCCAACCTGGTGGATTAATGGTATCACGGTAATCAGGACACATATTCGTTTTGATTGGGGGGGCGGAACTATAGTAGGTTGTAGTCCACATATTCCCGTCCTGGAAGATGGAATCACCACAGTGTCGTTAGCTTCGTGTTACATAAGATTAATCTGCAAAGACTTAGTCTAACGACGGCGAAGTCAAATAGGACTGATTGTGGAATTGTATTCTCGGATACGCAATTTCCAGTTTTTCGGTTTATGATAATCTTTTATTGGTAATGCTGAGCAAGAGGTGTACAATCGTAGACTATGTGCGTTGACTTCTTCAACTGTAAAATGATGTTTAGAGATGGTTCAACACATACTCACTGTTCCATCATCAATCATTCAGTTTCAATGCGTCAAAAAATTTCCGCGTGGAAAGCATTTCAATGGGAGTTGCTGGCAGCAAAACATTCGTTTGCTCAGACTCTTTATTTGACCAGTTTTCCGGCCTCAGAAGTTGATTTATTCTGTTTATAATTTCTCGTTTCTCCTGACCTAGCTGGTATTCTCTACGACCAAAAGGAAATCCTGTACAAACATCTGACTTCAACATGATCTTAATTGAATTGGCGACCATAAGCCAATCTCGTCCGAACAGCAGCTCCCACTGCCACTAACTGTGTTGGCAAGACAGCATAGAATTATTGACGGATGGGTATAATGTTTAGAGCAAATGTGAGTGATTATGCTCCTCGAGTGCTGGTAAGCTCTTCGCACTCTTTGTTGTATTCCTGTTCGGACGCAAGCAATCTTAACCCATAAATACAGTAACAGCGGTAGAGGTAACACGCGACCCAAAAGAGTTGTTTTTTCTGAAACTTATAAAGCCTACTGTCATTTTAAGTGCCTGGATGAATACGCTGTTTTACTCATAAGTAGTGTGACTGATTTGCTTATTCAGAAGAGACTCAGTTACGAAAAACTTAGTTTTCGGATAGACTCGAACCAGCGGCAGGAACAGCTTGTCTAAATGCTTTATCAGTTGAACTATGGAGCCACGCCGGAAGTTCAGAAATTTCATACTCGATGGTTGAATATGTGAATAATCAGGACACAGCTTGAGAATTAGCATGAATGTGGAACGCAGGCATTTGTGATGCGTACACGCCATTACCTGCGTCCCAGCTCGAATTTTGATCATAACCGTAGCGCGTGGTCCGTGTCATTTGACGAACTGACTGACATTGATAAGTTGGTATATCGGAAGTCATATAAAGTGGATATGGTAGTTCGTTTTTGTCTGTTTGCATCAGCAGTGTGTAGAGCTGTTTAGCGTTGACATTACAGCCGGTTGTTAGCTAGTATGTATCAGGTCCGCAGACCTGAGCTACTTTAATCGGTTCCGACAGTGCCTGTTGACATTCGCTCGTTCGCTGCTCATTCAGGCTAAATATGCCCCAGGTTGTACTTGTGGCGCTAGTATTCTGTAGGTCGGCTGATCGGCACGACGACGTCCCAACCGACCGGAACCACTAGTTTCCTGGACTGAGCGCGCAGCATTCAATTTCATTCGTATTAGTCGGTCAAACGTCAGCTCTCCTGGTGTTCTGTCAGTCGTTCTATGACACGAAGCTTTGTAGGTCAATGGGTCTTTGGTCATTCCATCCGCTTAAGACGTTCCGGAAAGTGGCGCTGTTTCCATGCTTTCCCTCTCTACCCACTTGCTGGTGAATTATACGCTACATTTCGGGCATGCCTAATGCCACGGAAATGGACGAACGGTAAAACTCGTAGTTAATAAACTGTGGCCCATCATCTGTCATGATTTCTTCCGACAACCCGGAGTGGGTGAACAAATACCTTAATCATTGCATGACGTCAGTAATGTGCATCTGACCAGAGCGAGAATTCGTGTTGTTTGCTATAAAATCATGTAACGATCACGCAATTTTCTAATGTCAAGAAACGGAACAGAATTGGGCCATGATATCAGCAGCTATCTAGGGCCTGGGCCCTATTTTGTGGATGATATGTTGTACTGATGCATTAAATGTCTTGGGAATTTCATGGGTCTTTGGCCAGTGACACAATTACTTACAGACTCTTCTGTCATCGTTGACATTCATGGCCACTAAAACAGTTTATTTGTCCTGCGTTTTGTTCGAACTATTCTCAAGTGACACTTACGTACACCTGTTATAATCCAAGGAATGAGTTCAAGAAGAACAAGAGGCACAGGCCCTTGCATAATATATCCATTTGTCAACGTTAGTTGATGTCAAGGAACGTAAAATAACCGTGACTCTCCAGTGAGTTTGCCATTGGCCATGTTGGCCGACTTCTCGCACGTTCAAATCGCTCTCGTTTGTCGATCAAAGCTCCTGATTGTTCGTGGCTGGTGCTTCATGAGAATTAAATGCAGAAAACAAACCTCTCCTTCTCGACTTCCTTGTGGTCAGCTACATCCAACGAAAGTCGCTAAAATCCATCAGCGGCTGGACTGTCGCAACCTAGACGGAATTGAACTTGAAAGCAGTAAACTAATGACCTCACATACTAGCACTTTAATCCCAGCGAATTAAGTCCGTTTGTACTCTGCTTGAGGGCTGTGAAATCAGCACGATATGCACAAAGTGTTTACAGACTTCCAATTAGGAAAATGTGTCATTTTACACATGTCCAAACACGGATGAAGACTTCTTTTTCGCCAGCTGGTTTCAACACTTTCGCGGGCGAGATCTACTGGCGAGCATAAGTGAAAATGTTTTTTTGACCAGTTTGCATCTGTGATAGGATTGCTCCTAAGTCAATATTTGAAGCGTTCGTTGAAACGAACGTAGGTCATCTGCCGTCGAAAATTACCATGACATAAACTAACAGAATGCGTCTTCCTATTTCAATGAACCCGGACTGTCGCGCTGACTTCTATTCAAAATGGAATTTCCCCTTCCTCCGCGCACACAAAGGTTTCCACAAATTGTCAAAGTCTGGTGAATGGTTCAGATTATAAAACCATGTACCTAAAAAGTGATCGATTACTGTCAAATTCTTTGAAACAGAACTTTCTGTGCCGGTGTCAGTGTTTCCAATGTTTGTTTGGATCTCATCGGTTGATTGGACGCGTCCCAAGAATTCGATTTCAGGAACATCAAATTTTCACTTTGCAAGGCTTGATCCAAGATCAAGTTTATCCAGCCGTCTGAACACCGAATGTAGGCAAAAGTCGTGCCCTTCGCCAGTGAAGTCAGGTACACAATTATCGTTCATATAAGCCACTTGTCCGTAAAGACTATCTGATAAATGGTTCATGAACTGATGTTAAACGTAGGCCAAGGAGCGAAACTTCGCACTGAAACATTTCATCTGATTTTTAGAAGAGGGTAAGGGACCTAGATACTGGCTTCAACGCTTTTCATACGTCCAACTCTGAGGAAAAACGGCGGCCAGCCAGCTTGACCAGCAGTTTATCGGCCGTTAGAATTATGAATATATCCGCTCCAATTCGACTAGCTAGCGCCTTCGAGTCATCACATATTCGCACCGTACCGTTCTTGTTTAGCACGGCGACTATGGGGCTAACCCATTCTGAACCATTTCCTCTATGGTTATCGCTTGTTCAGAGGAATCGGACGTGGATATATTATACGAGAGTGTTTGCGCCCTTTCCTCAAAGCGGATTCGTTGAGCAGCTTCCTTGAACAAACTGGTGAACGCACTCACTTTGATCGATGTGCTAATCGTCATAATCTTTTTGAGATCAATGGGGGATGCTAACTTTAGAGCCACCGCAGCATTCCGACCTAGTACAACCCGATTGTTCGAAGACGCCACAAACACGGCAACAGTTGCCCATGTTGTTTCGAGATGTAGATCCAACACAATGAGGCATGGAATATAAACCCGTGAATATGAATAACTGTTAAACTTGTAGGTTAAGGAGTCTAACGGCAATTCACCCAAATTCCTTCCGTAGAAGCTTGGGAACGTAGCTATTATCGAGGAAGCGGAATCCAGTTCTATATCAATAAATATTCTATGCCAGCGTGTACAACAGGCCATCGTTCGAATGTCAGATAATGACCGCTTGGACGAAAGTTTTAGCTAGTCGATCATGGGGATGCAGAACGAACGTAATCACGAAAAGATTTTTTTCTGTTGCAACAGGACGATCTGGAACCAGCGGAATAGATTATATACCGCCTTACTTTATTAGTTGTCTACCCCTCCCCCCGCGGTGAAGAATATATGTAACTCCAAATCGATATCGGCATTCCGACAATAGTCCTGAGGTTGGTCAATATACGTATTTAGTTCGTTGCAATTCCGCTAAATTTCGGTAAAGTTTCAAATTTCGTAAATATGATTTCATTCGCTGAACTGGCTCCACAATTTCAACCGTGGACTGATTTCTGATGGTCGACTGACTGATCACAAGAGTTGCTGGATCAACTCAAGTCCACACTTCTACTGTATAGATTTCATTGATTTGGGAATTATGAGTCACTGATAAATGCTCACCCAACCCGTGAAGTGAGAGTGAAGAGCTGTAGGATCATGATGCGTGACTTTAGGCGGTAAAATTTCACGTTCACCAAAGTAGAGCTGCGGCAGAAACACGCATACCCACACCATATAAAGACAGTAACACACTAAATAAAAATGAGAGTTGACCCGCAGTGCTTCATGAGCTGGAAAACAAAACGCTCTCTCACGTCCATATTCACAATGATATGTCAAAAACTATACAATAAAACTTGTCTGCAGTTACCAAGCCACAATAAAGATGTCTGCCCACACATATAAACAATAAATCTCATTCGAAATGAACCACAACATGCAATCAGAGATTCTCAAAATTTTACTGATGAGCAGTCGGGGATTCGGTTAATTTCAGGTTGAACCTTACTCACATTTGATCACAGCCGTCGCATTCAGATACACTTTCCAATCACCCCTATTAGAAAAGAAGCACTAGACTCGAGTTTCGCTCTTATTAGAGCTCGTCAGTAGAGCATATCCTTGCCACAGCCAGCACTAGAACTCCGGCCACACTTTCATGAGGCAACCGCGTTGACCACTACGCCACTGACTCCAGACTAGGCATGCCCGAATAATCAAATCCGAACACCCAACCAGCTGTGTTTGTCAGCAATGATCAGGTTGCCCAATCGTTTTGAGAGAAGTTGCTCACAAGTTAGAGTGGTTGAGCGTTCGGACCTGATAATTCAGTCGTGTCTAGCGTGAGGCCAATGAAGCAGTGGTCAACGTGGTTACCTCGTGAACGCGTGCCGGAGTTCAATTCCCGGAAGTCACGGATGTATCATCAACCACCCATTCCAATAATTCATCAACTCCTTACACACTCAAAATACGCAGCCTCCGACCACCGCCTCGCTTTATGTGCCACTCAACACAGCAGTATGCAATCAAATGTAAATAGGTCTTCAGTCGACTCCATGCACGTTAGCCACCACTCAACAATCCTCTCCTTACTCGAAACACCTCACTGTGCACGCACGCGCCCGACAGATCTCCGGTTATTTTCGCGAAATTTGAACAAGATTCCCAATAAATGATTAAGACGTAAGTAAGCCGGACAGACCCAAGACAGCCGTGCACCAGAATTTCTACCTCGTGTACGTGTGCGTGCGTGTGTTTCAACTCCAGTTTGGCGAATGTGAACAAACTTGTTCCCAGTACTGACTTCGTGACTGAACATACGGTTGGCGGCCTCCGATTCGGATTAGCCTGTCACAGTGACCGAAGCCAAAGGACACCTGAGCTTCTCCATCACTGCAACTGGCTGGCGCTGCACCAATTGCAGTTCCACCAACACACCACATATCCAGTGTACACCCGAAGGAATAAGACTGCGAGGTGTGCCAGTGGGGCCTTTCTGTCCAGCCGGCCAATGCTGGTTAGCCACTTGATTGGCTAATAAGGAAAGGAAACTCTGATCTCTCGGAAACTAAACAGAGAGAGGCTGCAATGACGAGATCTGCACTGAGAAGAAAGATTTCCGAAGTGTAATACAAGAAGCGTTGCAGTGTAGGAGTGCAGGTTAGTGCAACCTAAAGAAGATAAGGATGAAAAGGAATTTTCTCACTGAACTATGAGAAGCCAGGCGGACCGTTCATCATACAGTGCACCAACAAAGCCGAAGAAATGAATGGATAGAAGACCACAGACACTCAAGTTTCTGAAAAGCAGAGCAGATTAAGTGTCAACGACCAGGATGTTGGCGGATGCAGTCATTAACAGAAGTAGAATGGATATACTGATATGACCTACCTGAGCCTAGCGTACTCGCCGCCTCTTCGCCGACGGGGTACTATGAGTACGTTGGTGACCTACTAGCCCCAAACGGCCAGCGCATTCGCGGCCGTACACATCGCAACGCCATATGGTCACGTCACCGCGACCTATGGCACCGATGGTTCCTTTGCGTACCGCACGCTTCCGCTCGCGACCACGCAACAATTACTCGTTGAACTTTCGGACGCCCGCCCGAACCGTATTCCTCCAGGCCGGTCGGTCAGACTCGTAGACATGACACACTCCGCACCAATGAACTCTGTGCTGTCAAACCGTGCCGGACAGTAGATTCAATTATTTCTGTGATCAATTACTGGTTGATTACGCATCAGTGCATGGTTCTAAGTTTCAGGCATGTTCAATGGACTGAAATGCGTGTTTGAAATACGAAATTTCATCCAAAACAAGCAAAACAGATAAAAGTATCGACGTAATTCAGAACGACTGATAAATGTTATTGAACCACACTGAACAACTTTCGAATCCGGAACACGCGAAGAGTTGAATGTCAGTTCTTTCGAAAAAGACTCATTATAGTCATGGTAACAGCAATTAAAGAAACAAGACTGGTTTTCTGTGTTTGACCATCAAGTCAATAAATATGAAGACAGTAACGCTGTTTATTGGCTCTGTTGGCCGTTCTTCTGACCCACCATTTATTAATTAACTCAACGTTCAAATACAGAGCACGAGTCTTATTGGCTACTTTGTAGCTCTCAAAAAGCCAATTAAGTAAAGTCAGAAATATCGAGTCAAACTAACTGTTTGAAATCTCCATTAGATCAATAGTTCAATTCTGCTCTGTGACCTCAGCGGGTTTGGCAACAAACGGAACAAACTGGAAATAACTCTTAACTTCCGTCTTTACTTTCTTTCATGGGAGGCAAATTTCGTGTACAGCGATATGCGCACTGTCTAAGCAATGAAAAACAGTAACCTACGGGAAAATACATATTCCAAAGCGTGCCTTAAAATCCACAGAAGTGAATATTACGGGTAAAACAGACAGCTTGGAAGATCTTTAGTTGAGAATTGCAGCTGATAATTTCCAAGAATAAAACAATAAATCCTTTTATTTTGGTAAGAAAAATAAAGCTGATAAAGATATACCAATGAATTTCATTCACCTTATCACAATCGTGCATTATAAGTTGAAGAGGTGATCACACAGGAATTTGGTACACTGACAACCATGACTAATGACTTCTGTACAACCACACTTCAAAGTTGTAATGGATTGTGGTGTTGAGTTTGCGGGCGATTTGTCGTCGTCCTTTACCACCAGTACCCACATCAACTTGATTTCCCTGTTTGCTCACTCGGGAAGATTCGGAAGTATTTTCTTGTGCTGGCATAGCATACAAACCGTGCTTTCACTATCCTGGAAATCAGGTCTCAGATGAACATAGAGCCCATTACTGGTTTGGTCAAATGTTGGTGACCCGGCACCAATCAAACATAGCTTATGTACTCAATGGAGAAAACTTCGCCGTTGTCCGCAAGTTCCAGTTGATCACGATTATCCTATCACAGGTACCATCTACTGAATATGCATGCTGTACGGTTGTCTGCAAAAGTATGGAGGTTGAACACTCATCACCGTTGTAGTAACAAAGGCCTATGCAGACAAGCAGCCGACGCAAAAGGCCCATTACGCATTTGTTCAAAAAGAACACCACTAGAGGAAGAAAAATGTCTTACAAACAGATATTTATGGCTGCAGAGAGATTTGCAAGGTGAACTGAGTTCTCTTGAACAACTTCGACGGTTACTGGTCCAATATGCTATCAGTTCAATCACACACGGATGAGCAACCTAGCCGTGTAACCCCGCCTCTGAGTTAGTTGCAGGTTTAATGAGATCGGAGATTTCGACCTGTCTTGGAAGTCCTAATCGCGGGGTTATCGATTGGAGTCAACAGGACAGTAACTGTGTCTCCTCTCGAGACGATCGGGCAACCTGAGCATTGCTCACAAGCGAGAGTGGTTGAACGTTCAGATTTGATAATTCGGTCGTGCCTAATGTGAGGTCAATGGCGCAGTGGTTAACACGGTCGCCTCATGATTGGAATGTCCGGAGTTCAAATCCCGGTCGTGGCAAGGATATACACTACTGATGAGCTCTAATGAGAGCGAAACTCGAGTCTAGTGCTTCTTTTCGAAAGAGGCTGGCTGGAAAGTCTATCTGAACGCGAAGGCTGCGATCAAATGTGAGTGATGGTCAAACTGAAAATAAACCAAATCCTCGACTACTCATCAGTAATATTTGGTATTCACATCCACAGATTGATTATAGCTACAAGCCAGTACGTGAGTCCAGTTTCAGACTCCATTTTGGTAAGTAATTTAGAGTGAAGAACCGTGTGTAAGTCTTCAAACACTTTGTCTTACCGTGGTTATGCGAAGGACAACTGTGTTGTTCATTCAAACACAGATATGTACCTGAGTTATGTACCTAGCAGTGCAATTTGCAATTACTACACGAATAAACTTGAAGCAAGCGAGGCTCGCAGCTTCTTTGGAGTTGACACTTATCAGTGCCAGATGGGTCTTTAAGATGGGATAGTTTTCGGAGAGAAACACAAACCGGCCAATATACCAACTTCTATAATCTTGTATCTTTGGGACAAAAAGGGAACTGTGTCTGTAAGATATCCGCACCAAATGTGGTACGAATGAAGTTGAATAGTTTGGGCGTCGTGTTTAACATGTTATTGATATACAGGAGTGTTGTAATCGAAATCGAATTTCGATTACAACACTCCTGAGGAAGGCCACCCGAGGTGGTTGAAACGTAGAGTATTACAACTTGCTCGAAACGTTGTGTTATTCCCAATCTGTATATCAGGAACTGTGTCTGTTCTCTAGAGTCACGCATAAGAAAAACCTATCCATAAGACATGGTTGTGGATGAACTCCGTCTTCATATCAATACACTAAGGAGATGCGGGATACCGGATAGAGTTACTGAGTATAATAAGGTCGCCAGACATGCACCTCAGGCCCAGTGACGAATAGAAACGTGTGCTCATTTTACTACCCACCAGAAAACAAGCAAGAAGACTTTCGGAACTATAATTCGAAAAATCTCTCTAGCCACGTTACTAAGAGGGTGAACCAATGGTGAATTTACTCTCAGACTCAGCTTTACAGTCAGATAAACAGTCAGTGAGCAATGAATGCATGTGTATTATTCTAGTCTTACTGGTGTAAAGCAGGAGACGCCAGTTAACTGATGATAATTGTATAGGAATACTAAACCGCATCGTGAAACAACGGCCATAGTTACGGTCACTAGCTACTCAGTTATGCCAGTAATATACAGCAGCATGCATAAGGTCAAGCGTCCAAAGCGTTTCGGTCAGTTCACAAATATGCTGTCAATGAACTTAAGACAGCTGGATAATGGAAGCCGCCCAGTGCTTTGTTTATACATGGTGTGCAGACCTTACATTTCTTCTGATCTCTTACGACTCTTCCCTCAGTCACATCTGCACAGACAGTTGACCTCGATAACGGGACTTCACTTACAGTCAGTGAAAAACCTTGGCTACGATGTTGAACATATACTTAACCTGCTTGTACTTACCGGCAATTAATCAGGGATTTCCAGTCAATATGAACTGAGCAGTTACTCGCAACGCCGGCATTCTCCTAAAGTTTCCAGTTAAACCTCTCGTGAAAAAAAGCAACGGACTCGAGGTTGGTTCTTCCTGAAGCTCGTCAGTAGTACATATCTTTATCAGAGCTTGAATTAGAACCCCCCGCCACGCTTTCATCAGACAACTGTGTTGACCAATGCATCACTGACCTCACATTGAGCACAACCGGATTCAGTGTTTTTACGAAACGTTTTTGAATACATAGTGGGGGGAGAGTAAAAGGATAGTCATGGCTTCCGCGACTGCCAGTAAGAGCTCTTTGACATGTTATCACATGTTAACATATGTGAATGCTTAACCACTTTCGCTTGTGCGTAATGACCAGGTTGTCCGATTCTCTTGTTAAAAGGAAGGTTACTCTCTGTTAACTTCAGTCGATAACGCCACACATAAGACTTTTGTTTCCGGTCAAAATCCTTGATCTCATTAAACCTCATGGCAATATTTTAAACCGCTGAGGGTAGTCGAGAGTTTCACTGACTTCTAGTTGTCCACATTTGACTGAATTCGTCACATCCATACAGGTTTTCCGATCATCCTCTTTCGAACTTAAGCACTAGACTTGAGTTCTCCTCCCGTCACAGCTTGTCAGTAATGTACAGGCAGGCAACGGCAAGTACCAGAACCCATAAGTGAACATTACTGAACGCTTACGCGTGACGATTTAGTCTAGCCTAATGCGGGATCTATGGTCACATATCCAGATCACTGTTGCTACTTATGTCGTCTCTCACTTCAATCAGAGTTCGCCAGTAAAGCACATCTTTGCCACGGCCGGGCTCTGCATTCTTGCCACGCATTCACGGAAGTTATATAACGTCCAACAGGTTTAGCAAGTCCTGCGATTTCATACAAATCAGTCGTTGTTAACACATTCTATTTTGCCAGCAGAGATTTGTGATGTATGCTGTTCCGAACGAAACACAACACTAGTACTTCTTCCTCCTATGTTTGTGGTTGCCATGACCAGCTATGTAGAATGGACGAGCAGTTCGGACTATTCAGCATGTGAGTGGTTTATGTCAACTCATCTGCATACCGTCCAGTGGTCTCTCTGTCCGAGGCTGCACCTGCTCATCATAACGAATCTCCAAACTCAGACAATCGTTTAATCTTAGCGGTTTGGACTGGTGAATCACCCGCATGTGGGCGTGTCGTGGAGCCACGTACTAGCCTTGTATGCATGCGAGGTGTTCCGACGACCGGTAAAACCGCAACGTACAGTCAAGGTGGTCGTCGTCGCCGTCTCTCACGCACATTATGTCGGTGGTCGATGTGGAGACAACAGTGATTATGGTACGCTACGACAGAACACATATTTCACATCTGACATACGGGAAGTAGCGCGCTTGGAGAGGTCGGCTGGGCATGTGAATAGCAAGCTCTAATGCTTTGTCGGTAGAAGAATACCATCCCGTTTTTTGGAGATAAACCGCAAAAACAAGTACTAGTCTAATTATCCTGCTTCTCTATAAGTGAGGTTAACCAGTAAGTCAGGATTTTCCGTCACTGCCCTATCTGACTAAACACAACATCCCGACTATATATATATATATATATAACCGGATAAAACCGAATCGGCCAGTCACTACAGATTCGCCAGGAAAGAGCAGATGCTACTTCATGGGATAATTCGAACTCGTGCACAAGATTGTGTTAGTAAGCCAAACATTACCACGACAGATCGTTCGGTCACCCCTGTGGACATTATTTTCAGAATATCTTCTCACAGGATGTTCACGTGACTCAAACCACTGACGGCATGTCCCACAAGCAACAAAACGTTCCGTCCTGGTAACAAGATAACAGGTCACGTGTGGACCCGATAATCATCATCATGAATCGTGCGAATGGGACTGTCATCAATGTATCAATCACTTTTAAGTCTCCCTATATATACTCGTTCATCTAAGTCTCAGTGACAAGGTTATGTCCCATCTGTCGGTCTTCCTCATTCTAACAGGCCACCGACGTATGACCATTGACGATCAGCATGCGGGACTCAGTTGAATTGTGCTTAACTGAGTGAACTCTGGACAGGGTTAATGAACGGTAGTCGACAAAGACCACACAATGGATCAGTACAAGGTTGTACACACCAATAATAGCAACAAATCGTTTCAGTGGTTCTTGTTGAGTACTTACTCATTCAGTTCGTGTGTAAAGTGCAACATGTTAAACATCTCTGTTTAGCTCTTAATCATGGCTAGTGTTCGCAGTCTGTTACACTTTTACAGGTTCTCTTGATGAAAATCTCCGCACACAGAATAAATCAAGAAGTTCATGCATTTACAATTGCTTACATCCATGTGCTGACCCATTAAGTGAACTTTGATGACTACTGTTCATTCATCACACAGAGTGACCGAACGGTTCACAATGATAATGGTCTGACCTATCAGTACAACCTTGCGTACAAGTTTGAGTTATCTCACCTTTTTCTGATGAACTTGTACATTTTTATCCAGCTCTACGACTTTAGTGGGGACATTATGCTCACCCAGCTGGAGAGGCGATAGAAACCCTATCATACAGGCAAAGAATGGTGGTTGACACACACTTGGCGTAGAGCGTTCCCTCAACAGAATGTTCAACGCAGCCAGACCGGTTATCTCATTCGCTTTTTCACCATTGATTACTCTAAACCTGAAGGATAAAGTGCCGGTCCAAAACTCGTCTATGGTGATTTACTCGTTCGTTGGCAAGTGTTCAGCAAACGACGTAGGTCGTACGACCCGATACTTGCCTAGAAGAATCAGAGAACACCAGTCAGCATGGATTGGAACATGTGAGAGAAAATCCATCAACAACGCCATTGTAGTTCTCCTGGCTGACAGCGATCATCAGGTCAAGATAGATCGATCGTTCACTGTTATCTACAGCCTTGACCATTAGCTGACTCACCCGATCGATACGTATGCAGTTAACACTCAGTCGGTGTCCATAAGCACAAAATTGAGATTTTGTGAATTTTGCGCAACAGCAAGTTTCGTGTGCAAACGTTAATAATTTTATTCTCTTTTATAATTTTAACAGAATGATGAGATTTTATCGAAGACATATGTTTGCTACATATTGTGTTCCATGATTCAGTGCAATTTTTCGAAATAATTGACTAAATTATAAGATCACTTTTGAAAGTGGTATTTAAAGTCGAACCTTGCAGACAGAAAGGAGTATAGGCTTTCCGCTTCCTTTCAAAATAAACTCTAACCTCTCATAAGTGTCTCTCATCACATAGGTTAGTCGTCCACTATAAAAATCCTGACGTTCTTCCAAGAGGCACTCCACATTACGATAAAAACCTGATCTTTGTTGGCACAATTTTCTTGTGATGTTGCTCTTTAGGTTTCCTATGGAGATCAGGTGATTGTTCAGTTCGGGGTGAAAGTTCACAAGGTCCTTGAAAGAAGGCAGTGACCTCATAAACACTCATTCCATTACACCTTAATAAGGAGGTATAATAATTTTTTTGAAAAAAGCTTTGGCGGTCAAAATGTTCGTGTCTTCTGACGTTTCAGACGTTTTCGGATAAACTCAGTGTTTCCAGATATTTTTTCATCTCGGTCGACACAATCTGGACAACATGTCGATATGAATGACGTTGCTCACACAACCAAAGACCTCAGTACCCCCAACCTCTTTTCTCACAATCTTGTGATTACTGATTTTGTTCACATGAAACAGACACCTTTCAGCCAACAATAATTAAGTTTCGGTAACCCAAGTTGTGGGGTCATTTTGTTAAAACAGTGTTCTGTGAATCAAGTGAAACGTATCCAACACTGAGAACTCCAGTTCGGTTGGAAGGGGAAACAACGGGCTGGTCGTGGTTGATTGTTTTCATCTTCTGAGAGCATGAACAGACATGGAAAAAGGAAAGATGACAGACAAAAAATCCAGTAACAAATCAATCAGTGACTGAAAGCACAATCACTCTGCCCATAGATTCCGATGTGTACAGACTGCTAAATATTTGCGCTCTATATGGGTTTGGAATCTTACACGTAAATGTGACTGAAGGTTTGTGCATGGCAATTCAGATTTACCTATTCAAAGGTCACTGAAGCAATGGTCCACATGTTTGCCTCATGGAAACATGAATGAAAGTCTGTTGCGATGGTAAGAAAATGCATCACTGACAAGCCCAAACAGGAGTGAAACCCGCGTATAGTTGTTCTTTTTGAAAGATGTTGACTGGAAAGTCTATGGGACCGGGATAACTGCAGTCATTTTTGTGTTACGTTCAATTTGTTTCTCTTAGAAATTGAAATAATGTTGTTCCCTTTGCAATGTTCAATCTCAGGTCCTAGAAGTCTTATAGTTACAAACATAGCTGCTGATGAAGTGTCATTTTTCCTCAATGAAAGGTATTTTTAAATAATTACTTGCAGATTATCCTGGTTCCATCTTGCACTGACTCAGCAACTGATCTTTGCACACTGACTCGAATCACCTTACTGGAACATTATTCACTCCAGACACGTGCATTATACAATAATATTGTCGAGCCTGCTCATCATGCTTTGATTGTGTCGATTTTGCTGAAGTAACAGATGAGATTCGTTTCTTGAAATTAATTGTTATGTTTACTGCTTAACAGAATGATACTGGATGAGTGAAACGGTTTATTGCACTGTGTGAACAAGAGGTGTGTGTACAGTTAGTTACCACGATCGTTACAATGACGAATTCAGTTATCGACTAGTAGACAGATATGCACACAACACATCTGAAACAATCGATGACGGACCCCGTGGATATGCCAATAATTTGTGACAGATGTGAAGATTTAAAATGATTTGAACAATTTCAACCGCTTTCTACTTCTTCCGCCCGCAAAGATCTGCAGTGTTATATGGATTTGCTTACCAATTTCGACTAGCACCGATTTGCAAGAACGAACAGCCTGTTCAATCATTCGTCGATTTAGCGATAGCACAATATTGTATAAAAAACCCAGAAAACAATGATCCATTAATCATGATGACAAACTACACAGAAAAGACATAGGGACAGCATTTCTGTGAACCACATGAAAGTCAGTCCGATTAGTTTGTCTGGTAGCTTAAAAACAGAAGAATTTTCACCAGTTTTTGCCATTTTCAGTTACATCGTTCTTGTGGTTGATAACGCTGGCAAGTTAATAGACCAGAAGTGATCGCAGACTGTCTGCAAAGCAAAATATCCGTTGCCTTCAATTTCACCTGTCAGGAGAATGTTCCTATTCATTTTCGAGCAACCGCATTTGTGTCTTACTGGTCATATCTCTGCGGTGAAGTCAGGTCGGATTAACTACAGTTGTACTGTTGAGTCCAATAGATCAATGTTTACCTACACAAACACAAAACTGGCACGTGTATAGGAGAAAAAACAATAAGTGTAAAAATTTGGCAGAAAAGCAATGAAGAAACAAAACGAGTAAGCGGTTTTGTCACATCCTAGCAACTATTCGGTTGTCGCAAAGATAGTGCGAAAACTACAGGAAAAGTGATATCCAGGGTGAGATTTTCATGTGGAAAGTGGTGCAAACACCTCCAATTGGCTTGAGGTGAGAAAATCTGTAATGAGTACTATATATTACGGACGCCGATACTCAGGGGGTATTGTCCAAATAAAAAATTACGATGAACTGTAAACTGTTCGAATAAACCATTTGAACTCAATCAGATAAGGAAATATCAATGGATTTTAGAAAGATACTTGAGAGAACGGCTTGTGGGAATAATGCCTTTAGCAAGAAGACTGACGATCAGAATAAAGCGATATAATTGTTTTCTCAAAATGTTACAACGAACAAAGCACTCGGGTCAATATGAGGATGCATGAAAGAGGTCCAAACGCTGGACAAAGAATGTAAGACTTCGAATGTTGGAGCAGGGTTCACATTGGCTGCCTGAATCAACCAAATTGAAAATAAGTTTGAATGAGAAGCTTTTGTGCGTGTGAGTTGTGATTCCGTGGGAACACAGCAGTAACACCTACTTACACTGTTTATTGACCAGATTTTGGTAGAAGAACACGTTAGATGCTGCCATTTGCTATAACTCAACTTCTGATATGCTAACAACACTCAGCCCAGTAAATGCAACTTCAAGAGTAATTTATCGCAATGTACTTAGTAAACTTCTAAATAAATGACCCCACCGACGCAGAAGAGCATTAAGCAGACATTGATAAAGAGTATGAATGGATTATTGTTTTTCTGGTTGCTAAGCGTGAAGGTGCATTGCATATCAGTACTGACATAATCTCTGATAAGTCCTAAGGAGTGTTAAAACACCCATGGCGTTCTAAAACTTAAACAGTGACCACCAAAATTAAAAACCTTCCGCTTCTGTTTCTTTCTTAAGGCTTATAACCCAGAGGAAAAACTGTTCGCAGACATTAGTCACATAGAAATTAATTCTGACTGTAGAGTTGAACAACGTAATCCATGATATTCGTCTACCGATGTCTTCACCTAATAAGAATGGGGAACATAAACGGTCCACTGATTCAAATGTCGAGGTCAGATATACTTATCACTACTAATCTACCTGAGCTCTACCACAAGCAATAGCGGAATTTCTGTTCCCCCCGTTAGCAGAAAAAGGATTGGTACAAAACCACTGATCAATATGTTCACCCATTCCTGATTGCCTTAAGCATACTGACAGTTGGGCTGAACGCGAATCTAATTAATGGAAACGATCGGTTGAAATTTGACTGTAAACCAACTTGAAATTTGAAATGTGATAATCGACTTACGTTAGCAACTGCTAATGAAGTGATAACTAAAAAATGGAATGACTGGCGTCACTTAATGTTATCACTTAATCCCCGGTACCAATTTGAAATGTTTGCAAAAAAGATCGATGACTGCCTTATTTTGGCAGATCTCCAAAAATTAGTTTAACCCGCCAGATTCAATTCAGCTATCAGTCTGCACTGATTCGACAATTCTGAACGGATTCTGCGCTAACCAGCTTTCATAACCCGAAGGTATGATCACGTAGCAAAGACACTGAGACATTCTCGAGCTTCAAGCTCGAAAATGTTGCCGAAGGTTCACCAATGTGCACCGACAATTAAAACCAAAACAAATTCGTAATTACGTGCGTGTTTCAAAATATCCGAATTATTGCTGATACACGACAGTTCTAGTCACACGGACTGCAAAAACGTTTCCTACATTGCATACCCTATCGGTTGTTTACACATGAATGAGTCACTAAACCAGTAAACAAAAATATATTATGTAATTTGCTCATGTCAACATGATCACCATCCAGATTGGACTTTTTATTTACACAGCTTACAGTTAATGGAATACACAAAATTCGTCGGAATATTTCATGCTGTTCACTTCGAAACTCACATCTCACTATCTGTTTTGTTTTACTGATTAGTAGTCAGGGACATGGTTTGTTTTCAAGTAGAACATCAATCACATTTGATCGCAGCCTTTGCATTCAGATAGACTTTCCAGCCAGCCTCTTTCGAAAAGAAGCACTAGACTTGAGTTTTGTTCTGAGTGGGGCTCGTCAGTAGTGCATATCCTTGCCACAGCCGGCAATAGAACTACGGCCACCCATTCACGAAGCAACCGTGTTGACCACTGCGCCATTCACCTCACATCAGGCAAGACCGAATTATCAGCTGTCAACGCTCAACCACCCTCGTTTGTGAGCAGTGATCAGGTTGCCCGATCGTCTCGAGAGGAGACACAGTAACTGTCCTGTTAACCCCAATCGATAACCCCGCGATTAAGACTTCCGAGACAGGTCGAAGTCTGCGATCACATTAAACCTGCTAGGCGATATTTTAGCTTACTGATCTCGACCTGTCTCGGAAGTCCTAATCGCGGGATTATCGATTGGAGTTAACAGGACAGTAACTGTCTCCTCTCGAGACGATCGGGCAACGTGATCATTGTTTTGTTTTTTGTCTGGACCATTCAGTTAGCCTGGACAAGTTCCATGCTAATTTTACGAGTTTCCACTCTTATTCTTTGGAACACCAATACAGTGGGTATCGCCTGTGAAGAAATTAGTAACGCAATTTATGCCTAGTTTGCTCTTTTTCCATACGTGTAGATGTGGAAAATTCGCTTCGACTGGCTAGTTTGTATTGGCTATTTTCAGAAAAGCACGAAGTATTAGTTATAGTATTTCCAACTACATGTTCACAAACTGTTAATTCGGAATTATCTTTTGCGGCAAAACTTTGATGAGTTTGCATTGGTTGGTGTGGACTGAAACAGCGCGGCAAAATATCACACTAACCGATCGCTGATAAGTTCAACACAGGTCTGTTTCTTCGAACTGAAATGTCTGCTCACATTTTTTTGCATCCTTCATCAGATTCTCAGACCACGTCTAATCGATGGGATGACTATGAAGAACATGCACTTCTCGTCCGCAGGTTTTGATCACGTGGGAATGATACAACCGTTCAACGTGTCAAATTATCATACCCTCTACTAAACGGATTGTAATGGTCGCAATACTGCTGGGGAAGTAAATATCGATTTGTACACGGATCGCCCAACTAGCCTGGTCCAACAGATATTCAGCAGCACACAACAACGCCGCCGGACCCTACTGATAGCAGTTCTGATGGGACAGCCATCGTTGGCTGTGGTCTGGAAGGCAGTGAGTTTTGTCTGCTCACTACAACTTTTCTGCACAAAAAGTTCCCTCTTCTGTTGATTTATTCAACAAGAAGACCTCCTGGCGATTATCGGAAGCCATCAGTGTTTAAACGCCACATGCAGGGTCAGATATGTTGTGAAATAAAAGGTAACTAGACTCTGTTTGGCCTGACAGTGTGCCTTATTCCGTACGCAATCTGTGAAAGTGTTCGGGGTCGACAGAGTTCACAGGTCATCATAAGTAGTAACATTCTTCATAACTTTGATTAGGTTTACCTTCCTCCTGTTAGGACAAGTATGTTTCGGCGCTGTATGTAGACGCCTACAGGTGCACCAAATTTCTATCCGATCCGATTTCAATCCCCAGACAGGGGACGTGCCCCCGCGGCTTGGGGATTTGAAGACGTTGTCTGGTTTCTGATCACAAATACTTCGGATCATTAAAGACGGGAATAATTTAGTACCAAAGTGCGGCACTCAGAACACTGAAACAACAGGGGTGTCTAGATAACTTTACTGCATATGGGTGAACTATATGATTAAATACAGGATCAAATCACACCTCCGAAATATTGCGGTCAACAGCTTGGCAACCGATCTGTCCCGACCGAAAAGCTTATGCAGAGCCCGGCGATCCGTAATGATTTGAAAGCAACGCTAGAACAGGTTTCAGATTGAACGTCACTAAAATTTTATCAGAGTTTTCGTATTCGGCCAGATTCGGAAATAACGAAATCCCCGACTACTGATCACCAGCCCGAGAAGAGAAGTATGAGGACTTCAGGCCTCTTCTTGATGCTCATCGATCGCCCCGCCCAACAAAACAACGATACATGGGGTGGGGGAAACACTGCTCAATCAGCAATACCACTCCTGAGTCTGACCTATCTGTAGGTATCGTGGTTAGCTTTAGTGGAATAAAAATAACAGGATCGGACTATTGCAGATACATTAAACAACTCCGCCCAGAACCGTCTCGTTAATCTGTGTTCAGTCGTTTACTAAGAAAATTGGCTGCGCTCCAGTTACTTACAGAACATTCGTATTAGCTTGGGGTCGGCATCGAACTGTGTCCAGGCGATGTTCAACGGATCAAACAACGAATGTTAATAATCATAGTTTGTTAACAAGAAGAATATAGTTACGAAAAAGGATTTAGTTTGTCTGTTCAGTTGGCATGCTGAAGATCGTTGAAAGCCGGCGCTGAAGAAATGTTAACATCCATCAGTTGCTGTGGCCTCCAGCCTCAAATGAAACATTTACGTCATTATGGTATACAAACGTCCCAGACGCTCCAGTAAACCGTCGGTCAGCGACGAATTGAAATATTTCCGGTAGTACGTGCATTCCGAAGAGGAACAATCTTCTTGGTATAGCCTGCACTCCATAATGACCTTCAGCGCAGACGTTAGAGAAGTTTGCGATTACTGACAGGCATGTCGATTCTGCGAAAAAAGTGACTATTGTTGCCAGTGCTGCGTAACTACGCAACTTCGGGTTAAACGCCATTCAGTGAACGCCAAAGATCCTCGGAGTTTTGTCACCTCCTTTCATTGCACTTAGGTTAGGATGGACCGACGCAGACGAATTCAAGTGCGTGACTGTGCCTACATATGTACTAACATCCTGAGGTTCAGGAAGGAGGGTCCACTTTGTGCTACCAAATTGGCTCAGGTCAGCTTCATATCCCCAGTAATATGTGATCAATGAATCAGCAGCTAACGAGCTCTGAACTGTATCCCCTCTAGTCTCCACATGTCAGCTGCCTCAGAGATTTTGGCCCGGGATCGCCGAACTTCTATTGGACGCCAAAAAGCTGACGTAAATCATTATCATCACATCTCTGGCTTGAGTTCGTCAAGTGGCTTCAAATGGTGACCAGTCAAACCATCAATCTTGAAGTTTGTCAGGATCATACAGGACCTTGGGTTCAACGAACTTAGGACAGCCTCCAGTATATTAATTTTGCTGTCTTCTCAATCACCAGCAAAAGCGCGTTATTTACTAATTTGGACTATTGGGAGCAAATAAGTGGACTGTTGCTCCCCAGTCATCGACTTGCAAATTGAGCAAAACTTCATCTTTTCATTCATTGAGGCAAGTTTTCAAATCCCGACCCATTTCATCAACGTGAGCGACTATCAGAAACACGACAAAGGGCATTCTGGAAGCAGCAATTAGCTTGGCGATGGGATCTGAGATAAAATGGATGCCAGTTGATTGAACTAATGGTTAGTGTTGGAGGGTTCATAATTGTGGCATTCTCTGGAAAAGAATTCGACTTCGTTAGTACACTGTGTAGTTTTTCGGAAACGCCTCTCCGGCTACTTGAAATGAAAACCTTTTCGAGTTGCTGCTTACACAAACCCCGAAACAATAGGAGATCTAGCAGGGCACCAATCCAACAACAGCAGGACTGGACAATGTTATGTCTTTCATGATTTGCTCATTCTTTTGTTTTGTACTATACAAAACAGATGACAGTTTATGTCGTTGCACGTGCTATTGATGTCGGCCAACAACAGACTGTGATATCTTTAATACAATAAATATGAAAACAGTGACTAATGTGAAAATTTGTATGATCAGTTAGCTGCCCTAACTCCGTCGTCAGCTTTAAACGAAGAAAGACTGAAATCAACGTTGGTGAACTCGTGCTATCAGTATCTTAACTACATGCCGCAAGTAAAACAGCTCTTGACGAAGCAGCATTTAGATGCATTGAAGTGTTTACAAAAGAACGAGCGTATAATGCTGTCCAGACCGGACAAAGGAACAGGAGTCGTTTTGTTGAACAGGATTGATTACGTTAGCAAAATGAACGATATACTGGCTGATAGCTCAAAATTCACGAGGATGAGTACGGAGAAAGACNTTGATGAAGCAACATTTAGATGCATTGAAGTGTTTACAAAAGAACGCGCGTATAATGCTGTCCAGACCGGACAAAGGAACAGGAGTCGTTTTGATGAACAGGATTGATTACGTTAGCAAAATGAACGATATACTGGCTGATAGCTCAAAATTCACGAGGATGAGTACGGAGAAAGACAAAACACCAGTTATAGAAAAGGCGATATCCAGAACGTTGCGTGTAATGAAACAGAAGGGGATAATTGACCCGGCCACTTTCGAGCGTATCCGTCCCACTGGAACAATAATCCCCAGGTTATACGGTCTGCCCAAAGTGCACAAAGTAGGCGTGCCTTTGAGGCCCATTCTAGATATGTGCAACTCGCCTTATCATGCTCTGGCTAAATGGCTTGCCGGTCTGCTCGAACCCATCAGGTTGGAGCTGGCAAAACACAGTCTCCGGGATACGTTTCACTTCATTGACGCAATCCAAGACCTGAACTTGAACAACCAAAGAATGTTCTCACTCGATGTTGCCTCGCTATTTACGAACGTGCCTCTGAAAGAGACAATTGACTACCTATGCGATTACATCGAGCGTAACAATAAACACGTGGGCATCCCAAAAGATGAACTAAGAGAACTGCTGGTGCTCTGTACAAGTAACGTTCAGTTTTTGTTCAACAACGCGATCTACCGACAGAGAGATGGAGTGGCAATGGGCTCGCCTCTAGGTCCCCTGTTAGCTGACGTTTTCATGAGTAAACTAGAAACTAACCAATTGGATGCGGTCATCGACCAATTTGCATTTTACAAACGCTATGTTGATGATATTTTTTGCGTTATCAACGAGAATGCTAACATGGACAGAGTTATGACAGCTTTTAACTCCGCTCATAGCAGCATTAAATTCACCAAGGAGTCAGAGAACAATGGTGAAATAAACTTTTTGGATGTTCGTATAGTAAGAAGGGAAGATGGCTCAATCCGACGAACTGTGTACAGAAAACAGACTTGGAACGGCCAGTACATTCACTTCGACAGTTTTGTTCCGCTAAATCAAAAGCGAAACCTCATAAGATGCCTGACGGGTAGAGCGTTAAAGATCTGCACCTGTGACACTTTACAAGCTGAGCTAGACTTTCTACAAGAAGTGTTCATGCAAAATGGCTACCCAACGCGTTTCATCGAGAAGGCGATGCAGGCGGTAGAGTTGAAACTTAAGGCACCCTCTGTGAATAAGAAACTTGCGTTTATTAGTCTTCCTTTCAAGGGAGATCCTATGGCCGAAGTTATCTCCAGAAAGCTAAGAAAGTCAGTCGAAACAACCTACCTTGCCGCTCAATTGTGTATCAGTTTCCGTTCAACGCCCGTTATCATGTCACATCTCAAAGACAAACTTCCATGTTTTACAACCAATTTTTGTGTGTACTCATTTGTTTGCTCGTGTCGAGCATCATATGTTGGTCGTACTACAAGGCGATTGTCGGACAGAGTGCGTGAACACCATCCTGCGTGGTTGAACAGTGGTGTGACTAAAACGGTTTCAAGCGCGATTGTTGCTCACTTGACCGACTCCAATCATTCTGTTAGTAAGAAAGATGCTTTTCGGATTGTCTATCGAGTGCCAAGGAATCGATCAAAAGGGGTGAGATTTCGAATGTTGACCGTTGCCGAAGCCATCAGCATCCGATTGCGTAACCCTGACCTCTGCGCTCAGAAGAAGTTCGTGCGGACACTCAACCTCCCCTGGCCCACAATCAGTCAGGCCCATGATTCGGAACAGTGATCACGTAACTGATAACAAACATGTCGTCCTTAACCTATATTGACCGTTTATCTGACTCACATTAGTCACTGTTTTCATATTTATTGTGTTGTAATTAGCCTGATGATCAAACACAGAAAACAAGTCTTGTTCGCTACTCTGTCGTTCTCATGACTTCAATGGGTATTTTCGACCGAATTAAACAATCCAAGGACCCCATCGTATTGAAAGAACTTCGGAAGTATCTGAGGTTTTATACGAAGCTTGCCGAAACCAGAACAAGAATTCGTTTCCTGACTCAGTGTGTTGACAACAGCCAGTATCCGAAACACTACTGGAGAATCTTGAGACGTAATCGTATCAATCCAACTGCCGTTGCACTTAGTCGTCATGCCAACAGTGAGCGTGACACCATGGTAGAAAATGTTCGAGAGATGGAGCGGAAGCTAGCCCAGTGTGAAGGCGTACTGGATGAGCTGTCGGAAACCGATCGTGCAGATTTTGAGACGTATGTTAACAGTATTGCAACCAAGCGAATGGACATCAGAATGACCGACCTGTCCAATCAGTTGAATCCGGTGAAACCGTGCGCCAAATTTCCGAATAATCCCGAGCGGTATGTTCATAACTTCTCCTCCTTAAATTTGAACAGAATTTTGCTTGAGGCGCTGTCACTAGGACCGAATTTTTGTTGTCCACGTCGTAAGAATAGCCAGCTTGATTTAGAAGTTCAATTTGAAAATTTGTATGATCAGTTAGCTGCCCTAACTCCGTCGTCAGCTTTAAACGAAGAAAGACTGAAATCAACGTTGGTGAACTCGTGCTATCAGTATCTTAACTACATGCCGCAGGTAAAACAGCTGTTGACGAAGCAACATTTAGATGCATTGAAGTGTTTACAAAAGAACGAGCGTATAATGCTGTCCAGACCGGACAAAGGAACAGGAGTCGTTTTGATGAACAGGATTGATTACGTTAGCAAAATGAACGATATACTGGCTGATAGCTCAAAATTCACGAGGATGAGTACGGAGAAAGACAAAACACCAGTTATAGAAAAGGCGATATCCAGAACGTTGCGTGTAATGAAACAGAAGGGGATAATTGACCCGGCCACTTTCGAGCGTATCCGTCCCACTGGAACAATAATCCCCAGGTTATACGGTCTGCCCAAAGTGCACAAAGTAGGCGTGCCTTTGAGGCCCATTCTAGATATGTGCAACTCGCCTTATCATGCTCTGGCTAAATGGCTTGCCGGTCTGCTCGAACCCATCAGGTTGGAGCTGGCAAAACACAGTCTCCGGGATACGTTTCACTTCATTGACGCAATCCAAGACCTGAACTTGAACAACCAAAGAATGTTCTCACTCGATGTTGCCTCGCTATTTACGAACGTGCCTCTGAAAGAGACAATTGACTACCTATGCGATTACATCGAGCGTAACAATAAACACGTGGGCATCCCAAAAGATGAACTAAGAGAACTGCTGGTGCTCTGTACAAGTAACGTTCAGTTTTTGTTCAACAACGCGATCTACCGACAGAGAGATGGAGTGGCAATGGGCTCGCCTCTAGGTCCCCTGTTAGCTGACGTTTTCATGAGTAAACTAGAAACTAACCAATTGGATGCGGTCATCGACCAATTTGCATTTTACAAACGCTATGTTGATGATATTTTTTGCGTTATCAACGAGAATGCTAACATGGACAGAGTTATGACAGCTTTTAACTCCGCTCATAGCAGCATTAAATTCACCAAGGAGTCAGAGAACAATGGTGAAATAAACTTTTTGGATGTTCGTATAGTAAGAAGGGAAGATGGCTCAATCCGACGAACTGTGTACAGAAAACAGACTTGGAACGGCCAGTACATTCACTTCGACAGTTTTGTTCCGCTAAATCAAAAGCGAAACCTCATAAGATGCCTGACGGGTAGAGCGTTAAAGATCTGCACCTGTGACACTTTACAAGCTGAGCTAGACTTTCTACAAGAAGTGTTCATGCAAAATGGCTACCCAACGCGTTTCATCGAGAAGGCGATGCAGGCGGTAGAGTTGAAACTTAAGGCACCCTCTGTGAATAAGAAACTTGCGTTTATTAGTCTTCCTTTCAAGGGAGATCCTATGGCCGAAGTTATCTCCAGAAAGCTAAGAAAGTCAGTCGAAACAACCTACCTTGCCGCTCAATTGTGTATCAGTTTCCGTTCAACGCCCGTTATCATGTCACATCTCAAAGACAAACTTCCATGTTTTACAACCAATTTTTGTGTGTACTCATTTGTTTGCTCGTGTCGAGCATCATATGTTGGTCGTACTACAAGGCGATTGTCGGACAGAGTGCGTGAACACCATCCTGCGTGGTTGAACAGTGGTGTGACTAAAACGGTTTCAAGCGCGATTGTTGCTCACTTGACCGACTCCAATCATTCTGTTAGTAAGAAAGATGCTTTTCGGATTGTCTATCGAGTGCCAAGGAATCGATCAAAAGGGGTGAGATTTCGAATGTTGACCGTTGCCGAAG
>QNGE01003517.1:0-30251 GCA_008508345.1 Paragonimus westermani
AGCAAATTATACATTCAACGACAATATGTACATGGTGAAACACTGGGTCCCTGGCCTCTTCAGCTACAGACTGTCGGCTGGCTTAGAACCTGAGGGCGCTAGGACAAGTTCACTCGGTTATCGGCCTTGCCTACGCCAAACTGACGAGGCCAATCTATCCCTTCGTATCCTAACGACGCCCATATCCACCTCCACCATATGGGTTTCTTCGAGAGTAACCACCATCCGGTGGCACGGAACGCATCGGTCCACCAGCATAACTTTGCTGACTTCCATAGTGCCCGAACCCGTCACCCATACCGCCGTAACCCCATCCACCGCCATTATGGGGTGCGCCTCCATAGTCCTGTCCGTGTCATGAATAACCACTGCCGCCTGAACCGTAACCGCCACCGTAAGCTCCGACAGGCATGTACCCACCACCGTAGTCACTGCCGTAGCCTTGATCGTAGCCGTGCGACTGCTGACCATAGCCGTTGCTGCTGCTTTCGTAGCGACCCACGCGCTTTCGCTTGGTCTCGTTGATTTGCTCCTTGCTCAGGGTTTTTTTCACATCCGCACGACTATTGCCGATGTGATGTGGTTTGTAGAGAATGGCCTTGTCCACCGGATCGTAGTAGTCGAACGTGACGAACCCAAACCCGCGAGACTCACCGGTCTCCTTACAGGTGACGATCCCACAGTCAACAATGTTTCCTTATTTGCTGAAATAACCACGCAGCTCTTCTTGGGTGACATCTTTCTTCAGGGCTCCAAAAAATAGCTTCTTCACGGTCATATGAGATTCTGGTGTCTGTGAATCCTCTCTGGGCATGGCTCGTTTGGCTTCAACAGTCTTGCCGCCTATCTCATGCGGACGATTTGCTTGTGCAGTATCGACCATATCGGGTTCTTTGTACGTGATAAAAGCGAAACCTTGCGACCGGTGAGAGACGCTATCTTTCATCACCACAACATCGACAATTTCCCCCCACTGAGAATAAAAATCTTTCAACATGCCCTCGGTTGTTTGGGGAGTGAGACCACCAATAAACAGCTTACGAAACTGTTCAGTCCGCCTGTCATTATTTTCAGAGTTGCGACGAACCATCTTCAGACAAAGAAGCTTGAGCGACCGAGACACCAGCGAAGCAAATCATATCTGAGGACAACTTAGTTAAGATGAATAGCCTAAGAGATCCTTATACAGAAATCTGTCCTTTGACATGTGGTGGTAACTCGTCCATGTACCTAGTAAAACAGTTATTTCTATTTGGCTATCACATAAGAGCGAGTTAACCAGCAAGATCGTCAACAGTATGCAACAATCAATGTTGCCTATGCTGTGTAAGGACTTATCATCTGATGTTGTGCCCTAAAGATAACTTGTTCATATTTCTCCCAAGTTTTCCATGCCTTCTTTCTCCTATTGTTGCCGAGCCGGTTGTGTTGAGGAAATCACGAGGTAACCTTGAGAAAACATTCGAGAAAACTTTGTACAGGTCTGATTAAACCAACTTCAAGCGCAACCGGTTCTCGTAATATTGGGTACATCGTATGCGCTCCAATAAAACTGGAAGTTCATCTGTGGATGTAGCAATGTTAAAAACCGTTTTGAATGTCCACCGATTTGGACTGGCCGTTTAGGGGATGATAACTGATCGAGATTGCTGAATGATACTTTTTCAAATTCAGCACGTACAATAACATAAGGTACCCATGTACATGTTTCAAAAATTAACTTGTTTATCGCACTTAGTTCATATTACTAATTGTACAAAAAACATGGACGGTTTTAAAACTGCAATTGCCTCGATTGGAACAATGTAAATACATCGCTAGGTATGATGTATGTGAAGTTCAGGTTGTGTCACTGTCAGTATGAACGAACGGAATAAACATACACTCAAGCGAAATGTGCACATGCGTGTAGGATATGAGTTCAGAGAGATGTATGCGTAAAACTTTAGACAAAATCAAACTCTCCACAAGGATGACAGTCACAGAATTTAAAAGATCGTTTGGAATCGTACGGGAAATTTGTGATTGCTTCCTTTATGATGGTCCAATCGAATTGACTGAAAATTTTACTGTCATAAAATGAACTTTAAAGAGGAATAAACTGAAGTTGAAAAACAATATTATTATTATTATGGGTATACTAAGAGCATCAGTTAACCGGCAGAACCAAAGTGACATTCTTGCTAGATGAGTAGTTTTGTACACACAAGGTAAACAATGAAAACAGATAAAGATTGATTAAAATTCACGAAAACGGAATAGAAACATTTCTTGTATGCACATTTTCAATTGGACGCTGGAAGCATGGTGAAATCGTGTTAGTTTCTTCTAACGTATATCTAGGTTCACATAACCGAACTCAATTGCTTGGAATGTTTTTTGTTAAAAATACATTCTGTCGTCAAATCCCTTCTGTAATTCTGTACGTTTGTGTAGCTTTGTGATCCACTGGAAGCAAAGAATGAGACGCCGACCAGGTCTCACACCAAGTATTTGAGAGTTCAAGGTGAGCTTTCACGGAATTTGGTGGCATGACAGGACCATTTGCTTTCGCTCTGATCGGCGACTCCATTTGTTGCGTCAGCATAACCGACGTTGGTTTGAGTGAGTTGGCACACACGGCTCCAGTTCCTTAAGATAAATAGGTGTAATACATATGGTGAGCATGTCTACTTTGCTCATCTATAAGCGAAATTGGAAGGTGTAACGTTTGAGCAGAAAAGGGACATTTCTGCAGTTGACTGATCGAGTTCAGTGTGTAGTATGAAATAGCCAACAATTAAGGGAAGTAACTCACATACCTTCCTGCAACCTGGGTGACTTTGTCTCCAGAATCTGTTGGACCATTACAACACTTTCTCAGAGAACCGGATCTTCAGCCATCTTAATGTTTTCCAGATCCAACCACATCCAGACTGTTGCTTACCGTTTCACTGCTGTTCACTGAGATTAGTTGTTAGGTCTGAACGATCTCTGACCAGTACGAGTCTCAACAAAACAAACTTTTGGTATAGTCAAACCTCAATGTGAGAAGTTTCCAACTTGATTTTTAATGAACCAAGAAAATTAGAGAATGCCTATACTAAATGTGGTACGACTGAAGTCGAAACATTTGCAAGTTGCATGTGACACTTGTTAACTAATAGACCGAAAATTACACGGAATTTTGTGTAACTCAAAATGCTAAGTGTTAGCCAATACGGATGGTCTTCTCCTTGAATTCTTCAATCAGGCTAACATATTCAAGTGAGCATATTGTCATAAACAGTATTTCTGTTAAAACACTTGACAAGGACCATCCTTCCATGCTGAAGTCTAGAATATATTCATCTTCTCCTAAAGTCGTGTTATTCCGATTTCACTGATTAACAAACTAGACAAAATTTTAGGCTTAGTACAAAATCGATCCACCCATGAGGTCACTCATAATCCGGTAAGTGGTATGAAAATATGAATTCTTATTGGAGTTTCAGTGTACAGTTATGTGACTTCCCAAACGTGTGCATAATACCTTCATTTGTTGGTATGTGATTGGAGTCTGTCTAACTTTAGTCGGCCGAGAATGGTAAAAGTAGTTTTGTTCGATGACGTCAATAAACCCCAGCAACTAAATTTGGAACCACCAGAACCATCTCATTTACAGCGGTGAAAATAACATTGAAGCTAGTCACAATATCTGAATGAAAGTTTAGCTGCAAACTCATGAATTTATCAAGATACACACAAATAATCAAGAAGGCACACTGTTACAAACTCATCCAATTAATGTGTTCTGTAAAAATGGATTCATGATTCATCAAGGCTGTGGTCAGGTGAAGCATCAAAGCTCTATCTGGTTACTGCATTAAATGAACGCTCAGATATAAATGAGAAAACAAAATGACTGTTCTATCCGGGGTTTTGTCAGCAAACTGTTTGCACAATCAAGAACAATTCATCGATAACAGTAGTAGATTGTGGGAGTAAAATGCATCTTCACTAGGCATAAATTATGTGAAATTGCCCAAAAGTTTAGTACATCCCTTATAATCACCAAGAAAACAAAACAACTGGTAAGGTCATGGGCGAAATTAGACTAAAAGACATTCAAACCAAAAACGGACCAAATGCTCTGAGTATAAGTGAATACATATGTGACGATTATTTCACCATACCGAATCTCAACAGCCTTGAATAACATCACAAACTAATACTCAACTTATGTCAAAAGGTACCATCTCCGCTTCAGGACGGAATTTGTTATTCACTGAGAGTTGAGTAGAAACTAGATTGTCGTATTTCGTATTGCAAATACAGATTTTTGTTCGAAATAAGGTGACGTTAACCATAACGCTGAGCATTTAGAAGTGTGCCTAAAAAGTGGCCCAAACAACACGGTCGAATTTAATGTAAACGATCGATAGTTCAACCTTACAGAGTAAACGGTGACTGTGAACTCTGGATCACCAGTTATTTTTCACAGTTATACACACGTGACTAGCTCTAAAGAGAGCGAATCTCGAGCTCAGTGCTTCTTTTCGTACGGTGCTTGCCGAAAACGTCTAGGAATACGAAACGCGCGATTATTTTTAATGGTATTCAGTTCAAATCAACTTTATCCTCTTAATGCTTAACAAAAATTGATTAGAGTAGAAAAATGTTCTGAGGTTGCTTCTCAAGAATTTATTAGCTCCCCAGACACTTGGTTCGGTTGTTCGCTTCAGTAAGACAGCAAGAGAACGGAAAATTGTGAGATACAAGTGTTTCATTTATGATCCCTACACTACCTAACTTTGCATCGGAAAGAGCCTTAACTCCTGTATAATACGGGACTGCTAACCTTGCAGGTTCATGTAATGTGTACAACGATGTTCCGTTGGTTCCTGCTCTGAATCGACCTCCACTCCACCTCTACATGCACGTATCGATTGGGGGGCAGGATGAGAACTCTGTTCTTCCTCTTCACTTCCTCCCCGACCTGAATCGGAAGCTTGTTCTTCCGGCCTTTGGAGAGCGCGTGCCGACTGTGTGAGGTTCGAATGGAGATCAAGCAATGAGTGACTGATTGGATTAAATGAATTGACATTCGGATGAAGTTCCTTTCCATGGATGTTGTAACCAGTCCGCTGTGGATAATCCACATAGGCCCCATAATCCAGCTTGATAGGGACCTATATGAATGAGGAAAACCATGAAACAAGGTTGAGATTCATTTGTTGTTATATGTAATTTGGTGCAGATGAGATTCAGCCGGTAGACAGCAGAATGTATACTGATGAAACCTGACAGTAAGTTTAAGAATAAGATGTCCAAAGGGAGAGTTTTAATATTGACCGTCACTTGGTAATGAACCGCACTCATTATTAGTCTAGCGTGTGTGCATCAGCTTACCTTGTGCTTTAGTGAGTAACCTTGTCGAGTTACCGTTACAGAAATAAAAGCAGTTGCACAACTAATCCGGTCGACTAAACGGTTGTCTAAATTCGGAAGAATTTACTGTTGGCCACTCCAGTCGTTCTCGCTTGTGATGAGTTCATCTACCCGCACTAAACAAGAAAACATCATCATTTAACGACATGGGATTCAGTTGGCCAATATGCTGGAATTAGGTCTGTACGAAATACTTTGGGTAGACAGAGTGTTCGAACGAAAGTTGGGATTCGATACTGCTCCAAACTTATGATTGGTCATGTTTCCGCAAACCCTAGTGGGAACATGTCCGGATGAAACAGACGAAGTAAGCACTGCCACGCTAGAATCAATGAAACTCACGTTCAGATCATTACATGTGAAATTTGGAATGCGATGACGAAGCGTCCACCGGGAGGCTCGGACCACCGAACTTTCACACTCAAACTCGGGACGTCACCACTTTGCTACCTAGCCACGATCTACAGTCTACCCAGTGTCATTCGCAACTGTTCCCAGGTCGGATTGTCGTACTGTAGGTCTTTTATATAAATCCCCATCCGCTGATTACATCGTACACTGGCCAAACGTTTCTCACACTGTTACACGTAAGACCAACTGTATTGATATAACAACCTCTTGCTTGAACTCTCCGTTCTGATCATTTTGTAATGCCTCATTGTACTGTTTACGCCAGCACGTTATTGAGTGATACCTGCTGGTCGTTAAATTTCGTGCTCATATTTCACTTGGATGTAAGGTGCATAACCTTCTAACCAAGACTTCTCATTCTGGCTGAAGCTACAGTCCTCATTCAACCGACTTAACACCGTTTAGATCATTTATAGAATTAACTGATAAATATCCCCCCGAATTGATAACTTCTTCAAGTGATTTTCATTTAACTTCGGCTAGTGATCTTCCTTGTTGTTAAGGGGTTGTCCTACATTTGAAATGTTCAATCTATACGTTTTACTGGTTAGAAATAGATGACATTCTTGTAAAATGAAGGAGCAATTTTACACGAGATGCCCAGCAACTACACACAGTTAAGTTACCATGGTTAGTGCTATTCTAAGGTCGGACGTACTTGGTCGGATTTTAAGTCGGGGGGCACAAAACGAATCTGTGCGTTACCTAGCCTGATTTGTTTTTACGGATTATACGCTGATGAATTTGGGTGTTCAATCAGTTCAACAGTCTGTTCAGGCGATAACGGTTTAAAATGCATTGAAATATTGGTTTGAGCAATTCTCTCACAGACTGATGAGAGACAGGTATTCTCACTGAGAATCATAGAATTTGCTAAAACCCTCAGTGAAATGACTATTTAAAGGCATAACAGGGAACGAAAGTAATACCACAGGCTCCTCTAATTGGCTTCGCGCTTCAGCTGGGATGGCAGGTTCAGAATGTCCTTGGTTCCCATTGCAGCAGTAATTCGAGCAAGAGTTCAAAATTGTCGCAGTCGCATCATCTTGGATTCACTGAAATTAGTCAAACGGCTGTGTACGGTAAAAGTGGGAGAGGGTTCACTGATACAATTGTCTGTTTTGGAATTCTTTTGTGTCTGGTGTTTGAAAGGAAATTTCGTGCAGGAATTCACTGTAGTAGATAATCCTTCACAAAACGGATCTGAAAGTTTTATACGCAAGGCTAGAAAGTACAGGAAGTGACAACTGAATAACGTGTATAGGCAGTCGATCAAAATAAATGCCCCATGAGATTTGTTCGATTGGTCCCGTTACCTGTGGACTTATTTGGCCTTTGATGAAATTCATTACATAATGACAGTTGCTGGAATTAACCACACTCAGGCTTCATGGTTGATACTGTACGTCCATTAGAAAATGTGCATTACAATAGCTTTCTTTTGTAACAAGAAAATCAAACGTCGGTTTAAGTAAGTTCGGTCACTTGTTCACATGTGTGTGTGTGTGTGTTGTCCATCTCATGCTGTACCATGTGGTGTAGTTTCAACCGAAATAAAAGTGATCTGAAGCGCTATTTCCAGTGTGATCAACTAAAAGCGTTAACAGTTGTCGAGGTGATACACAACCGAATACCAGTCATACGGCAGTTTTGCTTCTCATGAATTCTGTTGCCGAGCATTCAATAACTCCGTAGAGTGTGACCCCAATAGGTTAGTCGGCAAACGCTCGATTGAGCACTCGTGAAATACCATCCGTTTGCAAACGTTCATTAGCAGGATAAACGCGTATGACTCTTGCTTGGAATCTTAGTTCGAAATGGTTACTGCACAGCTAAGCACGACCCTCGTGTCTAATGGCTACAGCCATATGATTCACCGCCTGTCCGGTAATGGGCTATTTGGGAAATTTGTTAGTGCGGTAATTAACTAAAGGAAAATTAACTGTTGGTTCTTCCGACTCTTTTAAAAAATACTAGGCTTCACTAGAGTTTAACCACTTGGAAATTGTCTGTGGTTTCGCAACATTTCTTCAGTAGCATCAAAATTAAATATCACTACTCGCGAATTGTGCAATTTACTCAGGAGTATGTCTCGCAACACATACCCACATATCCGTGATGTATGAATTCACCACTGATGTCATCTGTTAACAAGTTGTCAAAGCTGATGTAAGTTTGTCTAACTCCAAACCTACGCTAACTACAGTCACAAAAGTATAAATTTGAGGAAACATCATCGTCTTATGATGTCCCGTCTCATACGAAAGAGGACAGCGATTGTCAACACAAACGAACGTTTGTGTTCCTCATCATAAGCAGTGCGTATAGGTTTATTGACTGCAAGAATATGAACATAGGTTGATACCTTGATGGTCGTCGACAGGAATTTTTATGCATGTGCATCTAACTCATAAGCTTAAGCATGGACAATATCATTTGTGGAGTCCTGACGTGTGCGTGTGTGATCATCATGAAAAAACAGCACCACATGCAAACTTCAGTAGTATCACTCTCTCCAATAGACCTTGGTGTAACAGCCACTCTGTCAAAGCACAGTTTAGCAAGATACAAGCAAATTAACTACCTCAAATGAGGCCACTAAACGAGTTGTACAGACTACTTAATACTAGGTCCCTCTGGAAGAATTGTGTTAGGTTGCTTCTACCCCTCTGCCCTTAATGTCTTTCAGTTCAGAGTGAAACGGCCGGCTGGTTGACTGCAGTACAGTACGCAGAAACTAACGGAGCAAACCGAATATAAACCGTGGAAATGTGCACCATCCCTCGGCTACAAAGTGGAATTGAGGCTTTTGCTCATAATCGGACGACGTACACTTATTCAGATCAGTTACGTTTTGTCTCACTATACTTGACTTGTGCACTGTTGTAACACATAGGATCAGATATTTGTCTCAATTGTGCTATGCGTGTGGCTGACCGAGTATCATCCGGCAGGTCTATTCAGTTGACAAGTGTCGTCGGGGCTAAGCGGTATGCAGTGAGTTACTTGGGAACAAGCACAATCAGAGGGAATATATGGAATTAACAATTTCGGCCAAATTTGCATCGACCAAAAAGAGTGATGGCTCTGTGTCAAAACCAACTCTCGCAAAAATATATCTTCGATAAGAGGCAGACAGCCATAGCAGACGGAATAACCCAGATACTTAAAAAACGAAAAATGGTATTCTCCCAAACGCCTGCAAGGTGATATCGAAAATTCTTCATTTGGTAATCACGTCTGTTTTGTTCGATTTGCAAATATTCTCTTTTCCTGATATACAGATTGGGAATAACACAACGTTTCGAGCAAGTTGTGATACTCTACGTTTCAACCACCTCGGGTGGCCTTCCTCAGGAGTGTTGTAATCGAAATCCATTTCGATTTCCTCTTATAAACTGCGGCAAACTTCGTTGAATTATACTGCAGAGCTGAAGATGGAAACATATTTGGTAATAGCAGTTTGGCCACAGTGAGTTAGATATACTTAATACTTACGGGTTGTTGATATTCATTTTACATGTCCCCTGTGAAACGGACGTTGAAAGCACATACCCTCATTAATATCGCTAACCAGTAATTGAGGACAGACTGGTTTGAACAGATGATTCAACTATGACTGAATGCATACATTCAATTTAAAAGCATATTGCATATAAACAAACGAAATTTAACAAATTTTCATCACTTTTGCAAATAACAAATCATATCTCATATCTGCGTATACAGCAGTTTATAATCTGATGTGAATTTTTTCGGTATAGGTGCAGTTTGCGCCTAAAATCTGAACGTCAGCTGCAACTTACATATCCCTCTATTAGCACCATTTCACTGAATAAATCCACTTAATAGAGACCGCTGTAAGGCGTTGCTATATGAATCAAATGGAATTTTTATCCAGAATTCCCACCCAGGGGGCTCTTGCTAAACCCATTTTAATGCATGAGCTACATGATGGTTGTGAAATGTATTGCCAATTAATCACTTATTAATCATTTATTTTATTTTGTATGAAGAAAATGAATGAAGTCTTACTTGAGTCGGATTTTGCTGCACTGATTGTTTAATAGGAATTGGCCTGGATATGAAATGAGAATGTTCACTGGTACTGATCCCAACTACAGAGTCACCATTCTGAGCTGTTCTTCTTGAATTACCCACAATAGACACACCGGTTGGACTGTTCGACCTTGGCAGGGTGAGGGGACTTTGACAAAAGTACACCTCGTCGGACCCCGTCAGACTGCTTAAGATCCGTACGCCAACCGTCCTGCTCGCGAACTCATTTGATTTTATCGTGGTCCTCTGTATCATTGGGTAACCATATACAACGATGTTGAGAAAATCAAATTTATATAAATTAGTTAACTAATAGGTAAATATACACCGAAATAGTGTAGTGAACAAGCTTGTTTTCAGATATTCGTCCTCAAGGTAACTACATCAAAATTTGTCACAGTTTTGAAAGGAAATCACTAAGCAGATGAACGGAGAATAGATGGTTAATGAGATCATTCAAATCAGTGCCAAGCTGTAATCGAGTATCTAATTGAATTTATACCAACTGAAACCGTGAGTTAGAAAATGTTTAGTACAGTTTCTGTTCATGGAATGCAGTGGCGGGTGATAAACGATTAAATTATCTTATCAGGTGACTAGCTTTCTGGACGCCCGAGTATATTTTGCATCAATGACAGTACAAATCTCAAATACTCGTCACTCTACTCTCTTTTCTGACTTGCTGACTGTTAGTTCCATTCCGTAGTGAAAATAAAAGTTTATCATGTGTTTTGTGATTGAGAAAAGTCTAGGTGATGCGTAAAATAATTTGTGGGGTTTGAGTGAGAAAGAAATAGCTCATGTAAGGATCCCCACCCTCCTTATGGTACGTACTTCTCGTTGACTGATTAAACGGGATCCAGTATCTAAGTTGGTGTCTATCACGTTACTATCGAAATACAGACTCTGGGTGAAGCTTCATGTGTTGAAATTCAATTTCTGTCTAGAGAACTGCATGAACAGGAAAACATTTGTCACACCAGTTTACCAGCCATCTTCCGACTGTGTGTGACAGTGCGTTTTAACGCTTGTGTAGTGATGATAGGATTGAGAAAGCTGAGAACGTTTGCCACCTGGTCAACACGTACAATTATACCCCGAAATGTGACAAAATTCATAAGGAACGATTACGGGTAGGCAGATACGCTTCTCAAAATGCCAACACCCCATGATACGTTGCAAGACGTACTGGAAATTATTTCAGATCAAGTATTTCAGGTGAAGTTTGGACTAACAAATCAGAACACTGTTACTCTTCGGCCGCAAGCAGAAAGTCTAGGTCTGTCACATTCCACTGAATGTACAACTACTTGAGCGGGTGCATTGTGAGCTGGATAGGAAGGACAAACCGACCACCGACCGTTTGTATCAAGTAGGTTGTTCTCAAATGGCTGGAAACAGTTAGAAACTTCAAGCCCCTATATGGATGCCGATGGACAGCGCCTAGCTTCATCAGTTGCAAGCCACATAATCCGAACAAGACACCTTCCATGTGGCTTTTTGGAGTAACCGGAAGCGCCTTCGCTAATAAACGTCACGGTGTGTTCGAGAACAAACTGTGTCCGTCCCTTATGTCCCTTAAGTCATGACTTCCGCTCTGTGGAATTTTGACTGTTTAAAATCAGTTAAGCACCCGCCGATGATTAGAATGCCGTCGTTGGACATCATTTTTAAATCAAATGGATGATCTCGAAGATATCCCAGTGAACGACGAATCATGGAAGAAATCCCCGCAGTAACGGATCTACGCTTCTGCCAAAAGTCCGAACATATTACGAGGTTATTTTGGTACTATCGGAAACCTGTTTCGGTAAGCTGCAACTCTAACATACTTTCTATGATTTATCCCATTCAGTATAAATCATTCATGCCGCATATGTTGTTTACATAGAAATCATTCTGAATCCATCTACCATTGTCATACTGGGAAGCAATTTTCGGTTATTTTGTACAATAATATTTACGACTTCCCCGGTTGCTTTCAGTAACATCGACTGGAGGTACGTTTTACCAGTTGTTATTGTCTCTGAAGCCTTGTGATCTTGCTGACTGACACAACTTATACGACATTCTATTATAATCTGATAACCAGTCCATTCCTAATCGACTGAACTAGTGCACGTGTACCCCATGTCCTGTTCAGAGATTTCCCAGTCAGTCATTATCCTTAACAAATTTGTTGTTTTATTCAGGTACTTTTCAGCATCGGCGACATGCCCACTGAGAAAAACAATTCACCCGAAAAATGTTCTGCCGTATTTCGGTCCTCACTCCCTCCCTATTGATTACCATATTCCGACATGCCTCCTCCATTGGTAATCAAATAACTTCATCATAATATAACCACGGATAGGCAGCCATGGAATGCAGCTTATGAACGAGCTGTGGCAAAGGCGCATTCTTATCCGCTTACAGTTTCCACCCGGAAATCTCCGGTTGGTAACCTCGCCGGCTCTATGACAACTACCAACAAAGCAGTGGCCCCTGTCAGTTCGAATTCCACCTCAAACCAGTCGGCGTATCAGACCTACTCTCAATGTTGCGCAGTTTAGCACTTGTCAAGGCTTACGTAAGCATTTAGTAGCACGCGCCTCAAATTCGACAAGCCACATATCATCACTGAATGGAGTCTTCAGATTCCGACGTTCCCACTGTCACACTGAACTTGCCTCTCAACATGGCTCTTGACAGCGCGAACGTTAAGAACATTCCTGGGAGTACAACGCACACCTCCTGCCACACCTTCTTACTACCTGGTTTCATTGGTCAGCATTGGAAGGTGCAATGCTGATTCGCTACACAAATGACCTCCACACTCCAACGTCTACGATAAAATGTCCCCATCTAATCACCACCGATCGTACGACGCACCGTTCAGCGAAAAACACTAAAAAGCAGCTGTACTTATTATAGTGGAAATTACCCAGTACATATCAAGGAAAACAGCCTGGCGCGCCTGATATTTTAAGGGTAATAAACAAAAACTCATCGTATCAAGGCATCTGTCAATTCTGGCGCAAGCCTCCACCTTTCCGTAATCCCGGAAAGTGCACTGACCTCACCTAAAGTTGACAGAACCCATCAGCTATCACCTATGTTGGCTCCAACCAAGACACATTCCACGTAATCGCCCCGATTCACGAATATTTTTTTCCCGACATCGTCACTTTACCAAACAGCTCTGTACGCTAAAACCAATTCTACGAAATTCTAAGCCAGTTCTACCAATCAGATTAACAAAATCTAGGTATTTGGCCCCCGTCTTACCTGTAGACAACTCTGTCACAGAGCACGACCCACCGATAAGTAGTTCTAGTGATCAATCAGGAAGTTCGGAGTTCTTCGCGGAACTGATCAACCAACCTTATCTACCAAACAACTTTTCAAAGGAACTTCAGTTACTGGACTGCAAATTCATGAGAGAATTCAAAACCTTGGTGAGTCGGGATCACACCAATCCTTGTACTCGAAACTCAGCATATGTATACATATGTGTAGTGCACTTCGTGGACATATATATGGGTTTCGTTCTGGCTGGAATTAGAACAAACAAAGCTTGGGCTTTGATACAACTAGCACAAAACTGAGTTGAGAAGTGACATACGGTTTTTTTGCTAACCACTGGTTAGGCTAGTTATCCAGTCCGATGTTCACTTACGTGTGACCAACTCAACAAAAGTTTTGCCTTCAGTACATATCAGTTGAAACGAGGCAGGTTAGAGTGAATATATACTCTCATATATCCCGTTTATTCTCTATTGACAAAGTGTATTCTATGTCCTTGTCACACTGTCTGGTGTCGTCGCCTCAGTTTGTTTGATTTATCTTGGAATACACTGGACTCACAACGTCCAAATTATGACCCAATTGTTCATAATAATCTTTATCGTTAGACGTTTTAAGTCATTTTAACACCAATTAAACAAGATTTTAAACAGTAATACTGGCAGTAGATCAGTATGTAACTGTTTGAAGGTCGCACTACAGTATGCACTACAGTATGTAACTCGAAGCTAAACTGAATTAAACTTATAGAAACTCAGTGAATATGTTGTGCGTCCACCTGGTGGAAACGGGCGATGTATATCAGACTGAAACGATGTGCCGGTTTGGTATAGTATAGCAGTACTTCAGTATTCAGCTATCCTACTGAGTAAGAAACCTTATAAATAAATGAGTAGAGTCAGTAGTATGGGCTGCAAATCACACTGGTGATATCGCAAAACGAAAGAGGTAGGAGAACGATATGATGGGTCTCAACGCTTCATTCTTAGAGATCGGCTTCGTTCGTCAGTGTAGCGGGTTAGATGTTGATGTTATCATTGCTTCAAAAATGACAGAACAATATTTAAAATTCAACGGGTAGTGAAGTTGCAAGAAATCCAAACATAGCGGCTCTTGGCGGTTATAAAACTGGTCCATACAATTCCAGTTATCGTGTTGCCCAGTCCATCGTTACAAAATTTTACCCGTGTATTAAACCACACATGTTCAGAAATTCATTCAGTCAATTAATAGTTCATAATTGACGTATGGGCACACACGGCATGCATAGCAGTTTATAAACCTGCCTCGTTTTTTGTGTTAAACTGCTGACTGATAGCTGCTGTTTCTTGTAATCGGCGCTGGCTACTCTGCGTGGTTTGGGTCGCGTTTGCATGACGATAAGGATAGGTCACGTTACCGTAACCACATCCATCGTTTCCGCAATGTGGATGCCAATCGTCCGCAGAAGGAAGCAGTAGAGATGGATCTACTTCGGCCGAATGGAGTCCAGGGTAGGGATTATTTGCGTGGCCATTCAAGGCGGGGAATCCGTAGGGCATCACGCTTCCATCCCCATCACCATCCATCCCTGCAGCTCTCATTCCGAACCCGTTTCCTGTATCCGAGCAGCCGGGTGAAGTTATTGGTCGACTCCTGTTGCGTCGTTCCCTCCGCCGACGACCGCACAATGCACCACGATTTTTCCCACAAGGACGAACGACGCATAGTATGGCAGTTACTAGAACAATGGCGAGCAGACCGGAAACACTGGCAAGCACTGTGATAATGAACATATTGCTCTTGCCTTCAAAGCCCCACAAGTCAACTTCCACGCTTGTCCGATTGTTCGAATAGTAGCTGGATGCCAGTGCGGCAACTGGACGTGTACCAGTAGCCGGAACATCCTCAACTAGAACCACAAGTACCTATGCGTGGATAAAACGTATAAAATGGCTTAATAATGTTATGGTTATGATAACATAGATTAACCCTCATATTGTTTATACGCCAGGTTATTGACCAATAAATCTGTGCATCTAAAAGTAGTTTTAAACACATAAATAAAATATCTGTTTACAGCTCCACTGTTTAGCTCTAAAGACCGTATTACCATTTATCACTACTACTGTGAGTAAGTACGATTTTTACTGCCTAACTTAGTCAGCCTGCCAAATTGGACAGTAACATAAACCCTCAGTCAACCAAACTATCAGACTGTAGCCTACAGCTAATACGTTTTTCAACTTTGAGTGGAAACGAACTTAATTCAAACATCATGTGAGTGTGTCACGGTAATGTGTACTGTATTATTGGCTGCAATACGTATTGAAGTTAATGTATATTTACACTGACTTCGCAAGCTCGAGTGAATTTCGAGAGAGTGTGACCAAAACTGTTAGTGCATCCATCGCCCCAGACTTCATTGATGGGTGCAGTGAAATTTACTCTACAAAATGAGGTCACAAACACAATCTGGTTGGTACGCGTACACACACACACACACATTAAGTGAATGATACGGATGGATGTTCACGCTCCGAGGGAATGGCCTTGACCTTCAGCTGTATTCAGATTGCGGTTATATTCCTCTACAGGGGTACCCTTGTTGTAAAATCGGAAAACTTCGCAAATTGTTGCTAGCTGTGTGATGTGTAGGATGGTCGTATTTCCAAGTCACAAAATGGTGAACTTTTCAATCCGCCCTCTTTGTTTAGAGACGAGGCTGAACAAATCCTAGTTGCAGATCAGTACGTAAATAAACATTTTTTGTCAACTACTAACAAAAATGCAGTAATAAATGTGATGACCGTATTTTGTACTCGGTAATCTCACTTTACTGTCCAGCTTGGGTTCAGGTTTTCCACCGTCCGACGCACTGACTTCGAAAAAATGTAGTCCTAAGTCAGATTGACTCATATGGCGTTGTAATATCACATCGCCTTGTTCTGGTTGGACTCGGATCAGCGGATTGAGCAGTACCTCCTGCTGTGCCGGAAATTTGAAAAACTCAACCAGCTCGTAAATCACACGTCCATTTGCACCTGCATCAGGATCTTTGGCATGCAAATTCGTGAGCAGCTGTCCAGGTTTCTCATATACTGACAGCTTTAACGTTGGATTGACACTGGTAGCGCCAACGGGCGTCGAGGATTGCAGCTGCTCTTTGTCCAGGCCCTTATGGATTTGATGAGACTTTTTAGAGGTAGGTTGATCATACAAGATGTTGGTGAGTTCGCCGGAATCGGAATAAAACATCTTGGTTGCGTCTACGGTAGTTGAACACGGATTACCATGTAAAAATTGAGAACTATGTAGTAGTCTCTTGTAATGCTGAACTGGATTAAATCAGTACCTTCACTGCAACAAGGGTTACCGAAAGATGACACTAAGATTTTCGGTCAGCATGTTATGTACCGCCTATAAACCAACTATGCATATACAGGCGTATAAAAATCACCTTGTGCAGTAATATAACTTTTGCGGAAGTGTAAGATAAAATTGGAGAATCCGAATACAAAACCCATAAAACCAAAATTGTCTGAACTTAATTTTGAGCAGTCTGAGGGGTATTATCGTTAACTAAACAGAATTTGGGCCTTTCACAAGTGCATTCATCTGTGATGAAGCATTACTTAGCTTGGTTAATAGATGATAAGGTGCAAAGTTCTATTCTTGGTTTTGTTCACTAACGACGCTTCACCATTGTGCAACAACGTTTTGTGTCATCTCTACATGTTGTTCGAATTGATTGAAAATGACCTTGCAATTACAATAAAGTTTTGTGCACGCACGTCTTTCTGCTCTTCTACCTGTGGCGTAGTTGCTTGACGATACTACACGGATCTCATCCATTTTTTAGCTCCGTTGTACTCGGAACATCGTCGCAGCACCGACCGCGTTTCAGCCGCCCACGGTAATTTCGGAATATCCTCGTTCCCCGGATACTGGTAACTTGGAATATTATGGTGGTCCTCTTGAACCCTTTCTGTGAGTCAAGCTCTCTATTCCTATAACTTGCTAAAAATCTCGTAACTGTTCTGTTGCATTCGTTCATTTTTTTGTCACTGAACTCAGTGAAATACGCCTGCATTCACTTAGGGTAGTCTGTGACTCTTTTTGACTACTACAAATGTTACTGTTAACCTACCGGATAACATGGGGCTTCTGATACGACAGAAGGCTAGCCAGGATACACAGTGGTTCGTTGCACAAAGGAAGCACCTGCATGCCGTTGAACCGTGCTATCTCCAGGACCGCAATTTGCCAAACTAGCCATAGCTTGGTGATATTATGACACTTCACGGGAACCTTAGACTGCTTAAGCGTTGTTCTGATTAAAAACTCTACCTAACAAAGCGTCCCGATCCATTGTCTATATTGGATCTAACTCGGAAAGGGATAATCGCATGCAGACCAATCGCATTGGCAAACCGGAAAGAAATCAGTTCCGTAACGGATGTCATGATTCTAGACTCCAGAAGAGGGAGAACGTTACTGCGACTGATTTTGTTCAACACGATCAATTTCTTTCTGGCTAGTACGTGAGTGGTTTCTGATTACATTGTCTGGTTAACTGCCGTGTATGAATAGAGTTGGACTGGCTTTGCTATTCGACAAAATCGCTGCCGTTCAAACTTTAAAGAAACCCACGAAGGGCAAAATGTCCTGTTTATACTCCCAGTGACATTGAATTAGTAGTAGTAAGTGTGGAAGTCACTTTATCATTGAAGTCTGTAAATTCAAACGGTTTGAAATACATTAATTCAGACTGATTATAAGAGAGGTATGGATGTAATACCATGACGGAAATCATCCTTGTGAACCTAACAACAGACACTTGATGAAGTTTCTGATCAGCAAGCCAAGATGAAGTGTTAAAAATGATTAGAACCTGACAGTAAGCATACTGTGATATTTTAAGTGAATGAATGTTTCGTGCGCTGTATCCATCAAAATTTACAAGTGAATTTTGACTCCGAATTAACCCTATTATGAGTTCAAATGACAAGTCAATCCTGTTTATGCTGATACATTCGTTGAGCTCAGTGTACGTTCCATCTTACAAGAATCGCGTCTTGCTCAGCGGATTAGTGACCACTAGTTGTGGATTACTGAGCCCCACACAGGTGATCTTACATACGCTCGATATCTCGCTAAGGATCATAATCACATATCACACTACTTGCCACAGTTCTGTTAACTTCTTGAACGATTAGGTGTTGACATTCAGCCCCATCCTTTAAATCAAGATTATATGTGAACAGCACGTCCATATGCACGTCTGTCCTCAACTTGCTACTGAAATTTCCTCCATTGAGAAAAAGGTAACTTTGGCTGTTAAATTAATTCAAAATGATAACTTGTGAACAGTAACACTGTTTTTACCTGCTGGACTACGTGTCCACCGACTGGATTTGTTGTGGATATTACTTACCAGTGGTTAAACCTGTATCACCCAAGATTCACCGGAAGAACGTACACATTGCCAACCGAAATTTGAGTAATACGTTTACTGCTTGTGGCTCCTACGTAGTCAAAACAATAACAAAACATGCTACAACTGGATGTTCACCATCAGTGGAATTTCAAGGTTCCAAATTATCTAGTAGACCACATACTGCAAGATGTGTTAGGCCCAAAGACCACTGCTGATAAAGCATAGTAAAACAACTCCTGAACCTAATGATCTATTTGCAAAAGTCCACAGCTTCGGTGAGAGTGCACAGTGACCTAATACTACAGAGTGTGAAGGATGATCATGTAAAATTGTAGCATTTTAAAGACCACATTCGGAATAGTTGTCAACTCACTAGTAGGCAGCAGACCGCTTGGCTGAGTAAAAGTCGGTGCATTGTCATTCACGTCCAAAACAATTATGCTTATTGTCCCAGTGGAAGTTAACGCCTCTGTCGGCGATCGATCGCTTACGCGTACTGTCAGGCGGTAATGTTCCTGTGATAAATACAATGACATGTATTTGTAAAACTGCTCTTTACGGAGGAACCGCTACTGTTAGTGGACTATCGGTTGATACATAATAATACGCAGATGCATAGCGAAAAACCGTTTAAAGCTAGAATACTAATGAAGCTGTTCTTCTTATAACAAACAAAAAAATGTTTACATCGGCAGTAAAGAGTCAAAAGTTTTACAGAAATCAATCGAACTGCAAACTCGTACCTGCTCCCGAAAAGTATTACCTCAAACCTGAGGGTATGATGAAGAAACAGTCTTCGAGACCCACTAGAAAGAAGGAAGTATGCTCGGTACTTAATTGTATGTGTTGTTGTAAGTGAAATTAAATTTTTAAAAATAAATCTAAATCACATGCGCTCGAACTGTCTTTAAAAGGAAGCAGTTTGTCCGCCGACTTACCATGTGTTGAGAACCAAATCGATGTCTGACGACTAATGAGTTGTACAGCTGTCAGACTAGCTGCACCTAGTTCTCTTATTCGCGTTCCAACAGTGTGATCTGGATCCAGCATGCTAACTTCTACAGACCAAGTTTTGTTCGACTGTTACCCACCAAAATGAACTGAGAAAAGCATGATCCAACCACAGTCAGCAGACATATACATAGGCAGCCACCCGAACGTTCGCAAGTCCGACGCGCATCCACTGTTGTGAAAGTGTCAAGTCTAAATGGCCATCAGAAGCACCTACACCTAAAGTCTGCACAGCCCTACAGATGTCACTGTGAGAACAAACAATATATTTTTAAGAAGCGTGCCATGCCCCCTACTCAGCCGAGCTCGATCGATAGACACAAATATCGACATACTATTCTAGTTCGTCAGTATCTAAACGAAATCCGGGTAATGCGAATATTTTGTATCGACCCAAAATTAACAGCCATCTCATCCTGGGTATATCATTCTTCAAGATGAAGCAGGCTTCCAATATGAACAACATGTCTGAACGAGCTGTCCAAGCCGATCCTGGTAACGCAACAAATCGCCTTCATACGGATAAATGGGTCAATTAAGACGTATTGACAGGAATCGGAATGACACAATTCAATAACAAAGCCACAAGAGTGAAAAATGCCAAGCGATGCTTATCGTCAGAGTGTACAAGTGGCACAGTAAATCTGAAAACGCAACGTGATCTGCTTCCTGAGATTCCTTAGGAAATTTGTCAGCTTCCGATCGACCTATTAATTTGTAGACCGCTATATTTTGTGGGTGCAGCCCATATTATCCATGGTTTGGTGAAAAACTTGTGATGGCACAATCCGTTAGGGAAATATCGTATTTTCACGTTGTCGGTTTGCACTCACCGGTGCATGCTTGTCCCCAATCCAGCGTTGCCTTTCACACTCTGAAACGCTCCTAGAGACGTGTGTGAACAACCAGGTGTTATCGATCGTGGGCCATGGTCGCAGAAACACTGGGACGATGCAGCGGAACGACTTGACCTGAAATGCACGTACACACCCGTGCCAGTCAATGTGGCTGCGATTACAGCGGTGTGTTCAGATCGTTCTCTAGCCCGAATCGATTGAGAAACCTGTTTGTTGGGTAAGCTCTTTAATTCGGACTCAGAATTTTTACCCGCGGTTGCGTTTGTGAGAAGATTGATGTAAGAAACCAAGCCTTTGGAAACCTGAAGATTCCTCTGCATAACTCCTTCGATGAGATCAAAATGAACTTCCACCCGTGTGTCTCATTCTCGTTTCGCCCTACTGCATTTGAAGCGAAGAAACCTCTCACCTTTTCCTGTACAGGCGTGTGCTGTCGCATTCAGGTGCACCGGCAACTGCATATTTACTGTTCCGTGCCCACAGTAGTAGATCCGTCGCCATTATCCTTTGAACAAATGACACCTTCTGTTTCGTAAAATGGCTGCTTACCACTATCATGCCTCCGCTGATCGTTTCTGCTAATAAACACAGATTGCTTATATCAACTTAGTTTATAAAATTATAGCACTCAGGGTCCTTGGGGTAAGGTGAGATTCTGTCCATTTTCTGCTAGTACTGTCAACGCCTGATCTGAATCTCAAACTTCAATGAGTCTGAGATAGACTACACAAAGCAAATCACAATTGAGCTACCAGCTACTGGCCAACCTACCGTTCTACATTTGCTAGATGAATGTTTGACGGTAGTTAAGTGTTTAAGCTTGCTTTAAATGGAAATCATCTTGATATATTTCTATGGATTTACTTTTTGCAACTGCTGAAAAGCTACCTTTTATAACGTGTATAGTGCTTACGACACTACCTCGCACTCCTGTCACTGTGAAGGCCAATGAATGACCGGATTATCCATCGGGGTGCACATAAGAGAAGTCACTAGGTGCAATTCATTCCTTCTGGCTTGCTTTAACAAATGGCCGTTTGGCGGCGCGTCAATCAAAGGCTTCGCCTCACTACTGAGTATTACTGCAGATTGAATAACATACTTGTCTCCTCTTTGTTGGGCGTACCCAGTTGTGCTGGCTGCCGAAACAGGTTAATTCGTTAGTCTGGGAAAAGCTCAGAGCAATCGTTAACCACAACACTATCCAACAACAAATTGGCGACGTGCCCAAGTGTCCCGAGTGGCGGCTAACGAGGAGCAATTAAGGTCAGTACAAACTGCAAGGTTCAACCAATCACGGTAAGCGAAACAATCCATCATCTGTGTGATATAAATGACTCGTGTTACTAAGATTCGACCGATTGAAAAACGCTAATTATCCAATGCCGATAAGCGAATACTGGGCGATCGATACGTCAGTGTTTAGTGCCATTATATGGCTGATTTTATCTAACATATACTCCGGTTGCTACCAAACATTTGTTTAGCCTTTCACGTGGGGGACGATGCAACACCGCTGAGTGAGTGTTGGGTCATAGAATTTATCAAAAGATCATCCATACACTGGAATAAACTATACTGAGTAATTTTTATTGTTTTGCAAGCAAGTGAAGTGATATGCTCGCGCCTTATTCTTCTGTTTTTTTTCCTGAGTGGAGTACCAACCAATCTGCTCTATACAAAGCCTCTGTTAAGTGAGTCTACTGCATAGGCAACATGTACGTTTCAAACCAGTCCTATAAACTAGCACGTCAAGCTTCATCTCGATGGAGTTCCCTTTAGAATGATATCACACCGTTAGCAAAATAAAGTCAGCCATGTGAAATCTTTGCAATAGCAATGCTTTTCAAACCGAAGTCTACTCACTGAACATCTTGAGAATGCTGTGTCAGGCATCGTATTATGACTGTGAAGTTGAATTGCATCATATGCTTATTTGTCTACCATCCTTCTCAGTGCCACTCCATCGAATAACCACATTTCTACGCACTCACATGTAGCCCATCCCGATGCTTGCTGATCCAACTGACCGTAGTATTACCAGAAGGAGTAACGTTACTCCTGTTAATGCGTGACCCGAAATTTCAGCAGCTTACAGGATACACCACACACTTGGAACTATTTGCGGGGCACCCAATTTTCAGTTGAACAAGTGAACATTCCTCCGAGCGCTCCCGATTGGGTTACTAACTCACTGCGATTAGTGGATGAGTTCAACACTCGTTATTTAGTTAGACCAAAAGCTGTCTTAAATTAATCATTATTTTATGGATGTTTTTGGTCTAAATCAGATCGGCGAATGAACAGTGAAATTGAAGGGAGACCCATTATGTGTCCAAACGGTATATGTTGCTCAAATGGAACCGGTGAAAAGAATGCAACTGTAATTTGAAGTAACACCAGATGAATCAGACATTTCTCCCATTTGGATCCCATTTCACCAATTGACCATCCCAGAAACCAGCAAGTTTATCAATTACTCCGAAACCCATTTGGCCGGTTTCTTATTTACAGGTCCTTCAGATCAACTGGCCGAGCAATTACTGTGGATACATCGGAGTACATCAGTGTATCGTGGATGTCATCAAGTTTCTCTGCCTCCCCAGTTACAACCGCAGGATAGTTAAAGAAACAGGTATTTCATTCCTGTGTTTATTGAGGCCCACTTCATAGTCTACTAGATTGTTTAGAGAGAACACTCAATTATAAGCAACTTTACCATACCAATGTCTAGATGAATTAAACGAGAGCTTTACGAGTTACGAACGTCATTGCGATGTTTCATGGGGTTTGGTTATTTATACCAATAATTTTAGTGTTTTATATGTATCGGAAAAATCAAAGTTGACACTTTCACAAATTAATTATTACTTTTGCTAACTTCACTAAAACACTCATTTTTGGTCACTGTATGCAAACGATTTGTAACTTACTGAGTTAGCACAATCCGTAAAATGCCAGCCGACTAAAAGCTCGTGGAATGACAGTACAGCAAATATGAACGAATATATTTTCATGAACCATATTTTTCCTCCCATGAGAAGAAAACAGCCTGTTTATAAGTGGGAGAGACACTCACTTTTTCTTCACGATCCAGTTCTATTGTTGTATATAAAGATCCATTACGTAAGAGGCGGAACCTTGTGGAGTACTGTGTGAGCATATCATTCACCAGTTCAAAGTGTAATTGAGCATTCTGTCCAATATCATCATCCTTGGCCAGAACGTCCCCAACGTAACTGTTCGCTGGCAAATTCTCCTTTACGGCAAACAAATTTCCAAAGCCCACACGCCCAGATTGCAAACTTGCATGATCCAGCAAATGTGCATCCGTTTCATAAGATGCCAACTGTGGACGATGGTCATTTGTATCCATTACAGTCAAGTTGAGCAGTACAGAAGAAGACAAACGTGGTTTACCGTGGTCCATAGCGATCACTGTGACCTTTTGGATTGGAAGAGAAGTGCATGTGCGTAAATTGGTTGATATGTAGGTTGACTTTGGTAGGCAATAGTAAACAGTCTTCAGTTAATGAGCACACTTTTCAAATTTTATTGGCGATGGACCACATTTTGTATTCCTGCGTTTTGATGCTCGCGGAAACTGCCGTACATACACACAATCCAGATTTGTTAGTCCGCACGTTAATGAAGTTTCCAAACTCGGTGAACATCTCCTTACTACAGTTCGGAATGATTTCTTTACTTCAGTTTTCAGAGTATTAAACCAGAAGTTGAGGTGAAATAATAAATGCTAAAACATGCGATCTTTAAGTTACGATCACGTGTCACACTTCGGTTATTGACACGTTACCGGAAGATGACTGCTAGCTCTGAATTCACAAATATAACGGTATAGTACTAATGATTTGGAAGTAGCTCAATTTCTACTCGTGAATCGACTGTGCGAATTGAAATTTTACCGCTACGGTTATTCGTGTGGAAACTCACTAGAATATAAATCTTTGGTCCAATTTTAAACCACGGTTACCATTTTTCTGCAACCAGATGTTAGTTTAAGACGTTCCGTGAGGTTCCTCTTGTGCTGCTCAACATCACCAAAATCGTTCTACCTAAACAGATCACATTAGCATAGTTGGACAGAAGGCAAAATTCCACACCTCATAATGAGCTCGAAATACTGGTCGGTGGATTACCTTAACGACCGTTGTAACCGAGTCGGATCATCAGGCTCCATGGGACTCGGGTAGCTAGAACCTCCCGAGACGATGGCGAAAAAAGGTGTTACCCAAACAGAACAAAGGTTCATGTTTCAGCTACCAGTTACCTGACTTGATGAGAACACCTGTTAGAGCAATCCGTCGTGCAGTGTTGGATTTTTAAGTCAGGTATCAGATTTTACCCTCCTTCTGGTGCTGACCGCTTTACCTGAACGTCTATTGAGATTCTGGCTGAGCCATGTCGGGTAAACTCTTTGGGTAATTTCTAACAGATGTCAAGTCAAAAAGAACTTATACAGAATTTTGGAGAAATGAAATCATGATAAGGTCTGTTACAATCTGACAGGTTGAGTAAAATTAACACGTGATCACTGTCGACTTCTAAATACTCACCTTCAGCTGGGTTCCTTATCCAACGGCATACCTAAGATAAGCTCAACAGTTGATACCTACTCGATATTCACGATCAAACCGTATACAACGACTTCTTAAGGTAACTTTATGACATGCAGTTTTCGCTTTTACACATTTAATTCTCCGTACGGTATCGGCTGTGACAAGGTACCGACTAGCCCCCTTTATGGTGATAGCCAGGATGCCACATACGGTGTGTATGGTATTTCGTAGTAAATGTCGCGAAATTAAGATTGGCCTTCATGGAACATAATAGGTGAGTTTATTCACACACATCTTACCGCTCACTGAACAGAACACATATCGACCTAATACTGCTGATTTACTCGATGGTATTGAAAAATATTCACTTAATCTGCAAAATTACTGATAGTGCCAGCCTCTACCCCTTTGAAATTAGGTGATGTGTTCACCATTGTTTTTGGCATGTGTGATAACTGACCCACAGTATGGTCCGTGCTTCGCATCTGCCTCAGTATTCTGTTTGGTTCTGAACAAACAAACACAAAAGACAGCAGGAAAGTGCCATTTTGAACCTCAACTGTAAACCAGGAATTTTCTGTAGGTTGTACCTAGGCCGAATAGAAAGTATGCGTCCTGTAAGCAACGGTACGCTAACATTGAACCATAAGGTGAACAAAGCTGTGTGTACGCAACCCCAGCGAGTGAGATGTATCGAGAACATTAGGAAAGCCAGCTAGGTGGACATTTCCAGTGACTGCTTGACGACTCATCAATCATTCATCTTACCGGTAGTCTCATTTACAATAATGTTGATTGTATGACTTCCCGTTATAATGATCTTTCACAGAGAACTGCTATCCGTTCCTCCGTAATATGGTGGAAGATTATAAACGGTAAAAAAAATATAACACACTCTTTCTTACAACTGGCAACCCACACACTCAGAGTGGGTAACCATATTTATTAAGTTCATATTTTACAGTCCTCTTACGTTGATCTTCTGTCCACAATCACAAATGTCAAGCTTACTTGATATGAATCGCGAGTTTCACGATCAAACACCATGTTGGCTGTGATCCAACCGGTTATGGAATCCACTTTGAAATTCGCTCTGTCCAGCAAAGAATAGGTTATTTTCGCATTCTCCCCTTCATCAGCGTCAGTTGCATTAACCTGAGATGTGAGAATACACATGGGGATGAAATACTTATGTTTACAATTGATATTCATCACCACTGATTACTAATAGTCAATTAGTCAGTAGTACTATTTTCGCCAAACTCAACGCAGGAGAACAGGAATCAAGCTGCTGTAAACACCAAACGGTAGAAGACAAGCAACAGTGACATAGAATGATCTAGATCTTAACACACTGGTGCTCTGCGGAACGCGGTGCGAGCTGTATCAGTGGTTAACTCTGATGATGTTAAGAAACGAAGATTTTTTTATCCAATGGAACGACGACAAATGAGCTTGTGGGAATGAGTTGTCTAAGACGTGAGTCAACGACAGTCGCACACGGTAGATCTTTCGCAAACACAAACGAAAGTATTAAACTCAAATGTTGCGCTTTCCTAGACTCACTAATATTGTACATCCATGCTTGAGTTGGGTTAGAACTAAGCCTTCCTGCTTGTTGGTCATAACCGATTATCACGACGATGACCTACGTTCTACGCGTTCGAATTTGTGCAGACTACACACTCACCTATTTAACTGACAGGCATGTACATAGATGCTTCTCAACTTTCCGCCGTTTTCTTATTGGACTCACGGGTCAACCTCTGAATGGTTGTCATTCTACTGGCCAGTCGGATCCTCGAACCTGAATTCGTTCACAGATAAACTGCAGTAGTTGGCTTGGAAGCACTCATTACCGGCCGAAAATGGAGCAGGTGTGTACAATGCTTACAACGTTCTGTTATTTTCAAACCAGTGACGTAAACGCAATCCAGTTAACCAAATGCACAGCTAACATTTCCTGCAAAACTATACAGATAAGTGGGTAATCTCAGTCGTCTGGATCCTCCATTAGTCTGCTTAGGACCGATTTTATATCGTCGCCGTGTACGTGTAAGCAAACTGATGTATAATGTTTCCAGGAGGCCCAATGGTAAGGACGCCAAGTACCAAATCGCCGTTATAGATTCGCAACACCTTCAGGTCAAATGTCTTTCTCTATGTCAGAGTAAGCTCGCAGTACCCAACTCACATGTAATCCGACAGGTCAAATTATAGAACAAGTCGTTGCCTGTGTAATCATAAACATACTGTTGTTGTTGAGCACAGTCCCCTATGGGAGGTTTATACTATAACCCACACTTACGATACATATTTTCCAAAGTATATTTAGCCTTTTCTAGTCGCTTCTTAGCTCTTCGATAACCTTGCAGATGTTAAAGTATGCATCCACCGATTCACATGCATTTTCATCAAATATAACTAGTGACTATCTGGTAAGCGAAGACCACGCCAATGGCCCTGAGTTCAGTTACCAATTCGTCCAACACAATCTCCGCTTGGCTTGCGCTTATGTTCAGTCAGCCATTTTCATCACAATGCAGCTTCAGTTAGTTTTACACTTAGCACAGTTGTACACATGTCCACATCTTTTACGGGTGCAACCACACGTTTTGCTTCACGTGCGCGTCTTTGGCAGACGACCTAAGACGGAAAACGAAGTCAGTATGTTTGTGATCTGGTTCCAGACAAGAGCCCACTGGACAATCTGTGTTAGTCAGAAATGGTGAGAAAGTGCTAGGAAGCAATTATCACAAGTCGGTTACTAGCCATGTTCACTCACTTATCCAATAATCAGACGGCCTCTCATTGTGGTTGCCAAAACAGCAAGAAAATCCTTTTTAATATAATTTACAATAATCTAACACACTACCTTCTTGTCTGGGTATGGACGGTTAAAATGACATAGCATATTAAAAGAAACTAGACTTTTGTGTCTCCTGAATGAGTGAGCTACAATTCCAACGGACCACCGACTGTGACGATCTGCTCTCTAGAAGTTATCGATCTGAGAGAATTGTAGATTTTGGCTGATTAGCGTAAACAACAGCACCAGCAGTCACCATTTACCCCAGTCGTTGATCTCTGCCTTTCTCGGGTACTTGTGTGTGTGTGAGAGAGAGAGTGTGTGTGTGTGAGTGAGTGAGTGAGTGAAAACGCAGTGGGTGCAGAAAACCAGTGGGAAAATATCAGGAATGAGTCATTGGGAAAGTCCTTCCGTCTGTTCAGCTGGTAACTCGTGTGAGTATTTCTGGCAGCATTGTCTTTCTCTGTTCTAATCTATTGGATTATAGCAGTACATTTGTTCAAAACCATTATGTAAATTCAGCGCGTGTTTAGCTATCAGCTCTTATTCGGTCATATATTCATTAGAGATTACTTCCACAGATTTACATCAAATGAATATTTCTGTCTAACTACTATAGCAAGGTTGGCATCACAGCACAAGTTGGTTATGATCAAGCTGGAATCCAGATCAGACCAACTGTGAAAATCTAGGAACTCGGGTGGATACGAACCAGCGACAGAAAGAGTATGCCTAAATATAGTACACGTTGTGCTATGCCCATGAGTGGGTGAGACCCATGTTGTCTCTGTCGTTGGTTCGAATCTAGCCGGAGCCTGAGTTTTCGAAATTGGATCTCATCTAAATCACCATATCTGCTAAGCTACTCACTAGCGAGCTGAAATCGTTAGAAACCGTTTTTAAAGTCAGTAGTAACTCACGTACAAAAGGAATTCCCCATGACTCGAGTTAGTATTTCCACAGAGAGATCAGTTCATTTATGACATATGACTCAGCTTTCAACGGATTCTAACTCAGACGGTTATCAACTTTCAGCATGAGAACACCATATTTAAATGGAAATTTAACCATGTAATCGAAAAGAAAATATTATATTAGCAATAAAACAATGGAAAACAGAAAGAAAAGACGTACTGGTTCAAAACAGGAAGATGTTTGAAACGCATTGCATCCTCGAGAAAACAAATTGTTTTGAGAGGAGACATGTGGGGAATGTGAAAATCTGCATACAACGTTAAGTAAGTGTGAGGAAAACCGATTCAAACCAACTCACTTGTATCACTTTCTCTCCTATGGGATTATTCTCATTGATTGTCACATGATAGGTGGACTGTGAGAACATTGGGCGGTGGTCATTGTTGTCTCGCACCGACAGTGTGGCAGTCATAGTTGCTGTGTGCTGTGAGGCCGAGAGCGACTTTCGTTCACTAAGGCCATGGCCATCCGAACAAATTAGGTAGACAAACAACAGACCTGGATCGGACTCTGTGACAGCCTCTCGATCCAGTACAACCCTCGTGGTGAGATCATAGACAGTGGCCAATGGATTAGTATTCGGGTCTGGCAAGAAAGATAACACTTGCTGTCGTCTAACGTGTGCCGGTTCCCAGCATTGTATCTGGCCGTTTACAGCCTCACCATCCGGATCGCGGACGCGAATCTGAAATTGCACATATGGGATCACTTCAAGTCGAATTCGAACAGGGTTCATTAAGTCACTGCATATTGTTTACTTCCGTGTTATAGATTTAGCTGGATGAACTTAGCATCGATATCCAAATAAAAACTTGCACATGCGATGGCTCATGCTCTGCGCTGTCACCAGTCTGATCGAAACTAGACAACGGAAGTCTAACGGTAAGCAAACGGATTCTGGGCTGAACACTGAACTCCAAATTGTACCTACTCAGGTAGCTGACATGTCATGTCAGGTTTACCGACACAGATCATAGTAGTGTGACATTAAAAGAACATTTGACTACTCCACAACATCTCGGAATGACAGAAACTTCAGGTCACAGAGTATAGCTCGTTGACAATTGCCCCTGACATTCAACTGGTAGGACAAGTGTTCTAAACGACATTAGAACCGGCACCCTTTGTGTAATCATAGGAAATTCTCCCCACTTAACCATGGGTTTTTTGTGCACCAAGTCATCACCATCATCATAGACAGCAATACATCAGTGGTTCACACTAATGCTTAACTGCCACACAATCATGAAGAAACAGCAAACCCTATATAGAAAGAGAGAAGGAAAAAGAAGGGGACATGAAGGGACCTAACTACTGAAAATGACTACGTCCATATTCAAACATCCAACATCAAGGTGTCTACACCTTGCAAACAAACAACCGAGCTGCAAGTGAGAGTTAGGCGTCATCAGCGAGACAGCTTCCTTACGGCTTTCACT
>QNGE01003517.1:33075-82177 GCA_008508345.1 Paragonimus westermani
GCTGAGATACTGCCAGGACGCCCAGACCTAGACAGGAGAACGATTAGGGTTCTCAACCAAAGCCTTTGGCTCAAAAGCCTGTACCGCAAGGCAGCGGGTGGGTGGCGGTGTACCAGAAATGGTACGTTTTTCAGGAAGAGATGCCAACCATCTTCCAACCCCCAACCTGGAGGACCAGGAGACTGTGGTTTGTCAGACCTATACCTGTTGGTCTGCCTGGTATGAGTCACTCTGTCCAGTTTAGCCCAAAAGGTCATCGAGATGCGCAAGCCGTCACACCACGTCAAGGTCCAGTCTCACCAAATCACCAAATGTGATGGGTATTATAATTATGTATATCTAGAACTTAACCTATCTCAAGTTTCTAGATTCTGTCGGTTCCCTCTACAGATATGCATGAAACTATCTCTCCTGGTGATTCAATATGAGGAAATAACACCAGTTGCGGCAATTTTTAGAGTGTCGTCCTAGTTTATCTGCCGCCTGACAATCTGATTGATGAATCTATCCTAAATGAACAATATTGCTCGGGTATCCATTATTGAAGCTCTTCAAATGGAGATCTGCTTTTTATCAAGCTATAAAAATCCGTACAAAATGCGTACGGTGCTAACTGAGAGGTGTTAAATCTCCCCGCTAGGGCATTTGGTGGTGGCTTACCAATTGGGGCAGGCTTATGAGAGAAAAAACACAAAGGCAAACGATCAATAACCAACCGACGGATAGGTGGGCAGTTGCGCACGTGATTGGCTAGTTTGATGCATGACTTGTCTGACATAAGTTAGGACGCGTGAGTCCGTGGTCGTGTAAGCACAAGGCTCTCCGATTCCGATCCAACTATGGATAACGATAACGACTCAGGAGGGCACCACCAGTTTTGAGGTATTCGTGCATGTTGCAGGAACATTACATCCCATTTAGGATACTCTTGTGAGATTCACGAGGATAATTGTAATTTACGATGGAGTTCAATCGTTTTTGTTGGCATCAGTAAAAAGGATAATAGGACCGCCAGTCGAATCAACTGCGTGCACCTTATCAGTTGAAGACCCTCTTCACCCAGTCACAAGTCACATATGCAACTCTCACGATAAGGACAAGTTACTTATATTCTATCAACACCCCGTTGGTGTGGATGAACACAGTCCATATGAGGCTGTCAGGTTGCCCCTTTTGCTACGGTCACTCAGTTTTGTAATGACGCATATATGAAATCTCGACGCTCACGCTGATAGCTCGCCCACAACCGTGGCCATTTCTATATTTGTTTGGCCTACTTATCAAGTAGAAAGTAGTGAAAACATATTTAGCTCTAACCCCGCAGGCCGTTATCTACTAAATCACTGACTTCACTGGTTTCATTTTTACCGATGTTATTGACTGGCTTGGCTGTTCTGATTGGCCAACCTACCCTTCAACGGTTTGGCGTATGTTAACTGAAGTTCTGGAGGCAAAATCAAAGCCGGTCGGTTTGGGAATGAACATTCTAAAACATTTTACCGTTGTTACTTTCAGCCCCACAGACTGCACATGCTCGTGGGACGTGTATGTTGGGTGGTTCAACTCTGAATACCATCTCAGAAAATTAATCTGTAAAAATGACAGCCCCAGACTTTCGCCTTAATTTTAAGAACCCCGATGAATAGATGAAGCTTTTGCTTAACATCATTTAACCATTGCCCATATTTTTTGTTCGAATGGACCTCAAACGTATTCCTGAAGAACGCACTAGGCCCAAGTCTGATTTTCGTTAACGCCCACCAGTAGTACATACCACCGTCTCTACCCTGAATGAACACCGGTTACGGTGTTTATTGCTGCGCCATGGCCGACTTTTCACCTATCCTCCCCAAATATCCTTAGTTCAGATGAATGGGTGATAGGGGTATAAGTTCCTTTTTCATGCACGTTCTTTTACGCATGAACTTAGCGAAACAGATGTACATTTAACTGTTGGTTTGGATTTTAATTTTCTCACATAGCAGTTCGTAAATGAACACGGAATGGGGTATTGAGTCCGTGATACAGTCAGTGTTTGGATATGGGACCTTGCATTTCACAAAAAATGTGTTCGCAAAGACTTACTCTGCCGATCAATTTCCCAACAGATGCGTTCTCATCGGCAACCAGTTGTTTCGGATTGATTTCAAACTCCGGCGGTTCGTCATTCACGTCCAGTACGTGAACCAGAAGGTGTGTCTGAGTTGTGAATTCTCCGTCGCTCACCTTCACCGGGACCTTGTACAGATGACGCAGCTCGTAATCCAGATAACTGCGTAATCGGATTCGCCCATCAGATTGCACTGTGAAGGTCGCATCCAACACCGCGCTCTCTGCGGAAGAACCCATGGAGTATGTTAATTGTGAAGTGCTGTCTGGATCATAGGCAATCACCTAGGAAGAGAGTATGAGACAGTGACGAATGTGAAGAATTGTGTTTGCAGTGAAATCTGCTAAATTTCCCCAATCAGACAAAAACAAACACATGTATGGTGGGAAGTGAAAACTTTGAATTACCTTCAAATAAAAATTCAATACTCTTGTTCATGATAACGCAAAAAAGGAAAAACGTTTCCATCTTTGAAGTGAATGTGTAGATGTTACGGTTTGAGGTACCATAGCTTCTGAAAACATGAAAAGAAATGAAAGTCTGCTATTTAAAAAAAAACACCTCACTAGAATAAACACAATAGAGAACATCCGTTTGTTGCACAGCTTGGAGGTATGCGCTTTCATAATTCTGTGGTGTGTACGTATGGATAATCGTTTGTAGTCATTTCGAGGAAAGTCATAAGTTCAGACAAGGAATGAAAGCCATATAAGCGTGGATGAATCCTCACCGTACAGATAATTACGGTAGGCCTGTCGTGTGACGGCAACCCATGTATTCAGATTCTATGGACCGGGAACAATCGAAAGACTCTCATTGTCTTTCCCCGTTTCTCGTGATCTGAGTTGAGTCCGGTAAACGGTTAGCATGATTGTTAGCTTCTATGCTTCAGGATGTGAAAACCATAGCGAACATAGTGACCATAGTGAACAGGCTCTATCAACTCCCATAAGCAACTAATGATATGTGAGAATGAAGATTTTTCAGAGACCTTGTAAGTGACGAGATAAAAGATGCAACCGTTGATTCGAAGTTTGAAAAGAGATAGGAACTACTGAACTTTCTGACTCCCCAAAAATAATCGATGATAGAAGAAGCTCGTAACTCTTTCAGGCTGTAAAATTGAAACCGTTCACTTCTGGATCGAAATTTCAACTTGTGGAATTAAAGTCAAAGTAACAAGTATTAGATCCGAAGTCCATAGAACCATCGGCATTAATATTTATTACAAATAATATTTTAAAAAATCAGTCTAGGTTGAGAAGGAGAGATTCACTTTGCAACGTGAAGGTGGTAGTGCAATGATTCAATCTTTCAGTCAAGAAGAACACAACTCACACATGTGAGATGGTTGATCAGAAGGAACGGAAGAAGGAAGCTGGTAGCTTTGAACAGAACTCTCGTGAGATACCAGACGTGTCTACTGTGACAAACTATAGTTTAAAATCAAATCGGAATTCTTTACTGAGGTCCAAAACAGCTCGTACCAACATCGAACAATATGCATGACGGAGAATGCACATTTGAGGATAAAAACATCATTAAAACACTCGTGAAGGGCCTGGCATTGATACCCGCTGCCTATCATGTATCTCACCAAGTAAGAAATCTTTTTGAAACAAACGGTGTATTGGAAACAAGTTCGTAATTTACATGAATATTTCTTATTCCAAATCCCCTTTATTGTTCGAATTGTGACAGTAACCAACTCCAGCCTTGTAAGGTCCGCGATAATAAATGAATCCAGGTGGCCGAAAAATTTCGCAACCACGGGGCCCAGACATCCAGTTCTCAGTGGCGATGCGACCTCATTTTGGAGACCTCAAAAGTGTACAGCAAGTGTTCGTTGTACCCGGTCGGTCGGGAGGTCTATCGGTTCATGTGCTAACAGACGTTTGAAATCTAGTCTGGAGATTTCATTTCCACTCTCTGTCCCATTCTGGTGTTGCTAGTCGCAGTGTGTATCCGCTACATACAAATGGAGGAACACTGTGGAAACCTCCTTGAGACGTTTAAAATTGACTTGAAGGTATATACAGTAACATTAGGACACAGTGTTGGACTACCACCTAACAGTAGTAGACAGGGTGGACATCTTTGCAGCCAAAATTTGGGACGTTTTGAAGTTACATCCAATAGGCAGTCAGCCTGAATAACTGTCATTCAAAACCCACATATTTGCCTCCTTGCGTAACCCCAGAAATGATTGCGCAGATGCTGAGCTAAATACCAGTTTAATCACGCAACTCTTTTCCGGGTAGCCCTAACAGAAGTGTTACTCGCTTTCGTGCAGCACAGAAAATCGGGGCCTAAGTGTGTGTGTGTGAGTTTATTGGTTAGCAGCTTGTCACACCCAGTAAGCACCACCGCCCAAAATGAAACTGTACGCGTGTGCCATCTTTGCGTGCACAGATTCCACTGCATAATGAGTCAGTCAACCAACGCTACCACATCTGATTTGATTGGCAGGTGAACAGCTGATGGTCAGTAAGAGTGAATCGCAAAGGGGCATACTAAGCTAGAGAAGATCAGCTGCCTCGTTTGCGTCACGAACGTCACTCACGACAGTCCGGAATAACTGTTCGCCTCCAATGCTCCAATGACAAACGGACGCTGATTCTCGCTTGGAAGGAGCATTTCGTGGTGGTCAAAGGCAAGCTTGCCAGGTGTAAATGAAGCACACGAACCAACCTGATGGTCAAGAACGGTTATAGTGCAGACATCGGTTTGCGTGAAATAGCTTCAGGAGGGTGCAAACAGTCGAAGATAGAAGCTGCTAACGTTCGACAACAAAACAACTTTTCCCCGTAATCAATTTGAACAGAGTAGTCAGAAACATTTTCCTACATACTGTATCTCCCGAGCACATCTCGCTGCATCTCATCAGGCGCGTACTGCAGTTGATGAGTTTACATAGCGAAGTTCAACAGACATCGTTTCGATGTAGGCATTATTAGATGTTATACTAATCTGTCACCATCAGTGAAAACACCGTTACCGCTCAATGCCAAACCTTACATCATTTATAAATTCTTATATGGGTGCCTGGCCACTTACATAGGTAGAACAGCACACCTCTTAGGCAACACAAAACAGTTAGTTCTCTTTATCCAGTTCATCAAGAGGCAAGAAAACATATTTTGCGAGATGCATGCACTTCGTTTGGTCCCATCAGTCGATTACATCAAATATTCGGTCATATAGGTTTGGCGCATGGTGACAAAACATTAAATGATCATCTTTTTTTAACTACGGTCACACATTTCACACATTAGCTGATCAATCAACGGTTAATTATCGTTTGCATCATCGAACTCGAGTATTCAAGGTTAGCGCTGATGGTTTGGGGGGGATTTGACTCGACAGTCCCAGTAACAACTATAATGCGATAATGAGACGGAAACTGGTTTTAATTGCTCGTCCGAATCTCAAGTAGAACAAGCGTAAGTTCACTGATGTGTTACACCAAATGGGGGATCAAGTCAGCGATGGATTGTCCAGACTGTGACACCGATTGCCCCCAGATTGTCGACCGTTGTAAGAGCTACTGACAGCCGAAAGCAATTGACATAATGACCGGTTGTCGGATCGCCAGCAATGAAGTGGTTTCACAGCGATAAGAAAGATCCTAATTACTCACTTTAGCTATCAACGATAAAAATGTTAAACAAGACCGATCTCATGTGTTTTCATTCCTATCGATGTTAATCGGTAATGTCTATAGATTCGTTTGGCTGTTTTATAAACTGACAATGGACTAACAGTAAAGCGGAAAAGTCCCGATTTGCAACGTAATCAGACGAAATACAATGCTATTGAAAGTGATTGTCATTCGTCAGACCATCACCTTTAACTTAACTACCGCGTAATTTGTGTACAGGGTGTGGCAAGACCTCAATTTGAAGGAGGCAGTTTTGAACAGTGTGTCAGACTACTTGAAAATGAAAAACTCGAATAATGAAGAGGCCGGTTGTTCAGTGTCAGGTTGAGTGTACGTATTATTAAACGCGATAACGATTGCTTGAGGTCATTACAGCCGCTGTGAGTGTAAACTAACAAACCGAGATTAAATATGTCCCTCAGCACAAATACGGTCTGTGCCAGAGCTTATAAGAAGATGTCAATCCTCGTCTAAGTTTATCCAAAGTATAGTTTAATGTATTATAACGGTTTCCTGGGAAAGACCAATGGCACCTATTTAGCCAGATACTTCTTGGTCACCATTCTTTCATCCGGATAATAAATGGGCAGAAAACATGCATTATTTGATGTTAGGATTGAAAATATCCATATTTTGCCCTTAGTTTAGAATTCCTCCACGTTGTCGTGTTACTGAACGAGATCTATTTGATATTTACGTCTTTTCAGGATGTAATGGGTACATCGGCATTTAAAGTTGAGTCATATGAAAATTCGACCCAAACCTACCCTTCCTAAGTGTTTATTGTTGTATATCCTACCGCTCATGTTTCTGACCATTAATTGGAAAGTGACCCATATGTTTTCGTTTTGTTTTGTCAACTTGATAGTTGTGTGAATAACCACTTGCCCACCATTGCACTCCGCTTGAGTAGTGCGTGTATCACCTTCTTGAAACTCGGCTCGTTCCCCATGTGTTGTGTTTACTGGTGCGGTAAAACTACGCTGAGAAAACGAGTACTGTATTGACAGTCGCAAGCGCGAAAGTGAACAAGCCTGTCAATGGACCAGCGTGCAAGCAGTGGTCATGTTACCATGTTTCTGAACCTTTCAATTGCTCGGAAGGATTTTGTTGGGTATGAATGTCATATTGTGTGATTACAGTTTATATCTATCCTGTTCCGCACCAAATTGTGATTCGTTTCCCAGGAGTGATCTGTCAGTCGAAACTGTGGAGGTTGTCTAATTATTCACTTTGATAAGGTGTTCAATAGTATCATAGCATCGTGATCCAGTCTTGTTGCGATCACTTGGGATCATTGGTTTATCGCTACGCTTTCCTCAGTCTTCGTAGAAGATGGTCTAAAAGTTTGTTTCTCAAAACTCACGCCGAAGCATACACATTTCATATGTTCTGGGAATATTGTAAACATTCCACAACAGGAATGTAATTAACGATCCAAATCGTTATACTTGTTTGGTGACAAAACAGAATGAACTGTCCAAAATAAACTTTGTCGAATTCACATGGGTACATGGGTACCGTAGTTGCCAAACGCGTCAGAAAAAATGCACAAGACATGATTTTAATTATGATAGCTGATTGGTTATAAATATTACTGAATAAATTTCATTAAATATTGCACACATTGTGTGCACTTTGAGTGTGAGAGTAAAAACAGCAACTGAACATCACATAATCAACAAAGTCTGGTGGTGAATTTCTGTTGGCAATTAATCTAAAACTTTATTTTAAAATTGAAAACGACATGATTTAAGTAGAATAACTTTTTTTAGTAAGTATAACTTCTGGAAATCAACGAAGCAATGAACTCCAAAAACGCCTCCTACCCAGACTGCAATTGTGTTGCTAGACACTATAATCTGACACTATTCTCTTGCAAACAACTTACGCCGAGCTTTCGCTTGACCTAACTGCAAGACACCGCCCACTTACTTCAGTTGTGATCGAATGAAGTACGTGTAGAAACGGGGCAAATTTCTCGTGTACGCAGATTGATCCGAGTGTTCGTTTGTCCCAACTAACTTCCTATGAACAGTCAATTTATTACCAGTCAGGTCTACGAACTGTTGAACATGTGTTTGGACCTAGTTGGGTCTCATCAGCACCACGCACACCGGAGAATCTGACCTACTGCTCGTGTATAAGTGGTAGATTTTGGTCCAGGTACATATCTACTAGACCACGAGTTAACCGTCACCTGGGTTACAGGACACGTAAGAGCTAAAGAAAGCGGTTCGAAGGGTTTGTCGAGTGCTACTTCATTCTGACTCAAGGCTATTATTAAGCATGCCCCGGTTACTTTGAGGTGCCATTTGCGATGGATTGGGCGACCGGTGCTGTTCTTGGTTAGACTCCCCAGAAGTACCAAACATTAGTATGTTCTTAAAAACGATTATTTGTATCCACTGGGTAATTACGTTTTATAAGCAACCTTTAAAACGGGAATGTTACGTTCAAAACGGGTGCTTGGTTGTTGAACAAACTCGATGGGCCAGAACTATGACTTGTAAGAGGTAGTTGAAATCAAACGAGTTTGAATAAGTGATTTTAAAACATTTTTCAAGATAATCCAATTGTCCACACATGTCTTACAGGCCTCCGCAATTATCTCCCCGTACCCAACAAAGGGATGGGGCGATTGCTTCTATGAGCCTGCCAACTTTGATAATTCTTTCTTGGCATACACACCAGGCGTAACAGGAGTGTTGTTGTAGTCAACAAGCATGAATTAGACGTTCATTAGGAAAACAGTAAGTCATGTGATCCAGACTGGTATACTTTATGAATATCTTTGGAGTATTTTTCTCCGATATGTTGATTATAGTGGAATTTATGTGGAACTAAAAAGAATAACCCTTACTTGTCATGACCTCTGACTTGGCTATAATTTGACTAGCATCACTGTTCAAAAATCCACCTCTCAACTATTCTTCAACAAGCACTCGAACTACGGGCGAGTTTGCAGCTGACTACCATCCTTGTAAACATAGGTCGTTCCACAGTAGCACAGACAAGCAGTGACATACAATTCACCCCCTATGGACAGTAGCGTGACGTCAGTCAGCAACATGACCTGAGCCTTGTTAACAAGCCTCACCCTCAGTGGACATGACAGGTGAGGTCAACACGGAATACAAACACGACACGCGCAAACGAATAAGTCCCGAAATTTTTTTGGCCTTGCATGTTTTCCCATATATCGTTATCTAATAACATATCTCTTATTATATGCACAATTAGCTGCCCGAGAATAGCAAATATTTTCACTAGGTTTAGGCACCTAGTTCCACATCCACTCATAAATTGTTTTTTCGTCAAAAATGAAATAACCTCCACATCAGAATCTCCTTCTGTAAACCGAGATGACAAACAGGCTATCGGCCTTGCCAATAGGAACAATTATTTTATTCTATTCCAGACAATAGATTGATATGAGTGCTTCTGTTGATGAAGGATTGGCGTTTCCAATGTCACATTCTCAGCAAGATAAGGTTGGTTTACCAATATAGTCCGTTCATGTGAGTAATTACTAGAACGAATCAGATAGTTTTCTATGGGTAACGATTACAGGTCAACCGAATGTTAGTTACTCGAAATAGTGTTTCCTAGTAGAATATCAGAATGAACAAAAAAGTATTGAAGCACATAGCACTATAGTGGCTATAATCTCGCAGGTTTAAAACTGAGGAAGAGAGGGGAAAAGAGCAGTGCATTCTCTTCAAGACTTACACTATACAGCCGGAGAACAAGCTTGAAAGCCTTGTGCGTATCTAAGAAGCAGTATCTCTGTTTTAGCCGACTTGAGTGTATCATCGATTGGCCAAATGACCGTAAGTATTATATCAGTTATTCAGTTGGATTATCTGATTGTGGCGTTATCACTATTTCTTACGGTTCCAATAGTTACCGATCAAAACACTGAGTATAGTACAATCTCACGAATATCACAGCAACGTTAGTCGGAACTCACGAAAGTTGTGTGGTTACCAGACTGCATTACGAATCATGTGAGAGTTTGTAAATTGAAATTGGATTCATGCTGCATATCCGTTATCTAATTGAATTATGTTTAACTTCATCAAGACGCCGCAAGCTAATTTAACGATCACATTTATGAGGTTAACACGCTACCACTGAATAAATTGTGAAGTGAAAGTTGTAGATACCATGCGTGTTGAGGACTTTGACCAAGTGTTGTTTGCGCTCACTCACCTACATCAGATGACATGACCAACTAAGCAAACAGGTAATTGGGAAGAAGAATTTCTATTGGCATAGGCAATTAGGTTCGACCATTCACCCCGTCACAACGCATGGATTTAGAGGGTCAGTTCATCGGCTAACTTTAGAACTCATGGTCTACCGGAGGGAATTGTAGATCACGTTCAACATTGAGATCGGTGACCTGTGCATCGTCCAACTGGTGACGTTACGGGATGAAGGCTAAGCGATTTGATGAGTTAAGATGTGGCCGTTGGTTGAACGAGTTACTAATAAAGTAAACACGCAATTGAGGAATTTATTTATTGAGGTTGGTCAACTCATACAATTAATTCAAGTATGGAAACTCTGGTATTGATTAGATGAGTTTAGACAACGTTTTTAGATGGGAATTCCAATGTTCCTCTCTTTTCTACCTTGCAATACGGCCATATTTCGTGGCACTTGGCAACTCTGTTTCGTTGCCAATCATCCATGTATTGTTATAGACGATAAAGATTATTCTTTACAGCGCGTGTATATGCACTCACAGCGAAATAAAATGAGTTCATTTGGTTCTATGCGTCGAGGACCATACAGATTAGTCATTACTTAATAAGGGTAGTCGATGTCCAAAACACTTATCAAGCTGAACGCTACTAGCAACTGAACACAGTTTTCACATTCACAGTGCCTTTTCAGTCAGTCACTTCCGGGAAAATTCCGGGTTGAAAATGGTATAGATGTAATCCGGAAGTTTGGCAATGAGATCAAAAATTCGGCCTGAACTAAATTGTGCAACCTTAAGAAATCCTATCAATCCGATAGATAGACATTCACTTTCACACACGCCATAAACAAACCATCACCCACTGGTTTACGAATTACAGATGAACCATCAACTGCTGTCACAGATAGCAGACAAGGAGCCTGTGTAAGCGATTTCTAAACAACTTAACAAATCGATCAAATGATTAAGATGTTCAACCTGAGATCAAACCAATCCCCGACTACTCATCGGTAATTTGGTAAGTCATGTTATCCGTTTCAACCACATATTGATGTGGCTTGATCGGATCTGGTTGCCAGGCTCCACTGGTTTGAACTTCTGACTGCATTTTACTCAGTAACTGCTTTCTTTGTTAACAGGCATTTAAAATCCTATGGTGTTTTGGTGAGACTGGAAAAAGATTGTGATGGTTCACTTAAACCCGACGTACTGTATCCATACCCCAGTGCGAGGCCTAGCAAAATACGGAGAGCGTCATAGGTCACCAGACATTGAAAACAACCGTGTCTGCTTCGAAGATCAGCCTTGTCTTAATCAGACACCCACGCACGGTCCACCAATCCTGTCCTCGATGTCACCCCACCAGCGTAACGTGAGGGACATACCGCGTGGTGAGCGCGACGCGCATCTTGGCCCGGGTGACAATCGTGGCGGCTACCAGCTAGACTGACAAACATGCCGGTGGTGAAGCTACCAGTGCCTGTTTTGCGCGCTGTCGCACCACCAATGAGTCACGCGCGTCGGTCGATTGCCGGACTCTGTCCTGCTTCATGTGCGTGTCCGCATGAGCGCAAGAGAAGAAATCGTGGAATGGGGAACGTTGGCCGCTGTGTTCCATAGTAAATTGGCGAAATTCTTACGTCCCTCTTTGTCAGAGCAGACGATTTAAAATACGACCTCATTGAAGGAAAATGTATTGGTCACATCCGTCGCAGCCTTTGTAGTGTTAACCGTCCTCTTGCTCGTTTGTGCGACTGGTAACGGTTTCACGTTTAACTAGATTCTCCCAATGTCTAACTTCAAAGTAAAACCACGTGAACAACATATTTCTAATAGAACTCATTAGTAAAGTATCGTCTCATGATTTAGGGTTGACCGCGTTGACTACTCCCAACGTCTTCAGAGCAAACAGTGGAATATTGACTGCTGCTAAATCATCGCATGCCTTAGTTCATGACACCAAATCAGATCCAGACTATCTACCTACACTTAGCCATAAAAGCAAGGGAAGTCAAGTTTACTGCTTTTCTCCAAGGTGCTATACTAACAGTTTTGCTACTGGAGCGAATACACCTAATATCGTACTTTATTCACCGATAGTTGGTCATGAATAGAACAGCCAATTCAATCACTTATATGTGCTGTGTTCATATATGTGGATAGAATATGGATGAACTTAATGTATTGACAGTGTCGAGTTTCAGCCCCCCTTGCAATATCACCGATTGCACTGAATTACAATGGAAAATATTATCTTAGCAATCGCGAACGGTTTAATTTGCGGACGGAGAACTCGGTAGACTAGGGTTTTAACCTATAATACAGTTGTCAGAAGATCATACCACATATATGTTTACTAAGCTAAGTACGGTTTAGTCTAATCGTAACCAGTAACAGCCGGCACCAGAAAATGCTGTGTTCATCCCGTGTCCTAGATGAACTAAAATCGGATAAGAATGCCGCACTTGGTACTTAGTTTTCAGTTGTTCATCTCAACTAGTTCATTCGATGTTTTCTACGTTGATGGGTCTTCACAACCTCAATATTCACTGTTGTAATGACATAAAGTAGGTTTTTGTTTGGCAGATTTGAAACAATCACATGAACAGATGACGGATATGAAGTACAATGCGTAGGTCAGATGATCATCAGCATCACCGAGAGGAATATCGAATGACTCAGTGAAAGTAACTTATCTGAACAAGAATCCGAAATGTTCCCATGTTGCTTGACCTTCGGTCTGATACCACACGACGTGTTTTTTAGTGAGTTTCGTGGTTCCAGGTAACGGGTTGAAATAATCACGCGTACGGCACCATATAATGTAGACTTGGTCGTTTGTACAAGTTGAACAAACGTGTGTGGGCATAGTGATCGTCCAACCACTGATTTATCCTTGCTTGAAGTACTTCTGTTGATTCGGATGCACTCTTGCCCGTACTCCTAATACTCACGGCAGGTAAGAGGTGCTTCTGTAGCTTCGGATAAAAATGCGTGCTCAAATGTCTTAATTATCGTTGTTGTAGATGAACCGTTGAAAAGTACTCCTAGTGAGTTGTGAAAATTTGACGCAATAGTTGGCGAGTGGCAAATGACTCAAAAGTTTTTTGGATGGTTAAAGAAGAGTCTCTATCGAGTAAACACTAGTTTCAACCGAAAAGCTTACTTGGGTATTATCAAAATTCTCCGTTTTTACAGATGACTACAACGTGTATAAAAGGAATATGGCACCATGTATTCATCATCGCCATCAGCCTTAACAACAGTTTTCTTGTTCCCAAAGGTCGCAATCATCTGAAAACAAGCAAACATGCATCACGGCCCCAGAGAAGGTTGAGACGGACTTACGTTAATTTATTTTGGAATACAAGAGCGTCAAGCATAAAGACAAGGGTAGGCAATTTACACACCTTCCTGCAACTCCAGTGACTGTGATCCCATGATCTGGCAGATACATGTCTGTCATGGATCATAGCTTCAATTCCTTGGCATGCTTGGTGTAGATCAGACACAACAAGTTTGCTGCAGCTGTCTGGTAATTAGCTGGTGGTTACTGGAACCAACCGTTTGCTATACAAGGATATAATTACTGATGAGTAGTCGGGGATTTGTTTCATTTCAAACTGAACATCACTCACATTTGATATGAATGCGAACGCTGCGATCATACGTGAGTGATGTTCAACTTGAAGGAATATAATTGTTAGGTTATCGATTGGAATACAGTCAGGATGGCTGGAACTACTCAGAAGAACGATTGGAGTTCCAAACTCAGTTAACTGGCAGACGACTCTCTAAAGTAGGAAAATGTCTGGGTTCATTTTGTCAGATTCCAACATCACCTCTACCCTCTCCTTGTAAAGCGGACCGAGAGACTACAGTTTTCAAGACTATACAAGTTTTGTGTTTGGCATGTAGTAACCCCCTCATCGCTATCTTGATCGCATGCATTCCAGATCAGTAGGTCCCTGAAGTACGCATACCATCGGAATCTGCTTGAAAACATGAATTTAGAGCTTCATCATGAGCGTACAATTTGCTAGACTGGGTAAACTGAAGTACACAATACCCTTCTGCGCTTACGGAACTTTCATTTAAACATAGCCCTAAAGGGTAATTGATTCTTTCAGTCCATCAGAACATCGTTCTCTCAAAGTTGGAAGAGATGTGGAGTTGTACAGACCACAGTGAGATGCATTTGAGATGTGTGTGTGACGTTTCAAATTACCTTAATAAACCTCGTATATCTTTCGTTCCATTGTATGGTCCAAGGTAGCAGCTTTGTAAGGAAGCCGACCATCTACTTAGAATTAACGTCCTTTTTTCCATTTCCCGCACTCACTAGTTTCCCCTGTTGTCACATCCAAGTAATTGATTAAACAGAACATGTGGATCAGTTAGAGGCGTTCGGCCGACCGAAACTTAGTCCTCAGTTGTCAGTGGTTTAAGTTGTTAGGGATTTCGTCTAGCTGCCCATGCGTTCCACCACTGTAGAATACGTTTTCTCAAGGAAACGTTCTACTAACCGTTTAAGATTATCACCACGATATACGCAGATTTCAGAAAATGGACGTCATAAGACAAGCACTTTGAGTAATCCGTGTGACTTAAACTACCCCGTACAAAAACTCAATTCGACTGATTGTACACGTGCCCAGTTCAACTTTTGTCAGTCAGAATTCAAGTCGACGAAACTCATTGTTGATCTGTCAGGAATAAAAATGGTAACGTTGTAACAGTGTGAAGGATCAATAAGGTTCTACGGTGACCAGCAGACGGCTTGTCAGGTGAACTGCAAGTAAAGAATCAGTGTGAACATATCGAGCAAGATGTGTGCAGCAAAGGTCAATTTGTCAGTGTTATGTACATGCAATAAGTTACCAAACGATTTAGACCACTTGTATTTGATGGTCTCTGGTACTGATGAGAGTTTGCTTTGTACGCGGTCCAACCTCACATTATGGTTAACTATTTGTAGAGAATAACATGTCAACAAAACATACCCAGGTTCGAAACAATTGGTTCCTTCGAGCAATTTTAACAAAGCAGACAGAACATGAAAACTGGTAGATGCAAGCATTTCGTATTGACTCATCAGTACCAAACTTACAATAACATAGGTGGGCTTTTTTACAACAATCGATTTGAGGGGTGGATAATCAATAAGCGAGTGAGGATAAGACATTAATTCCAAGGAAAGGTCAGGTTCACGAACAGTTGTTTCTGAACACAGAGAGCCGGTTTGAGTCGATTAATTGCAACTGCTTCAGCAAACCGTAAGAATCTCGGGTCGGAATGGCGCAACTGGATTGTGAATGCACAAGATGGATCGGTAGCATGACCAGCGGTCAAGACGTTTCAGAAACATTATCATTCTCCGATAACACGGACTTTTGTACCCATTTAGGTGAACGTTCCTTCATTCTGGAGCTCAAGCATCTTTTGGCTCTGCCTATGTAACTTTCTCCGCAGTTACATACAAATTGGTAAACACAATGTGAAGTGGCACCGATAGGCTGATCTCCTTTGATTGAAGGCACTGGTAGTTTCTGAGTCCGAGCGATTACACGGAGTTTAGCTGCATTAAATGTTCGTTTAATTGAATTGCTTAATCGCTGTGCTGTTTGCTGCATGACATAATCACCCCTAAAAGATAGCTTCATGTAGACTCACTTTTTCTCTACAGTGAACACCTTTTCGGACGGTAATTTTTGTCTACTGTGCCTATCTATGAAACTTCTGGGGTAACCATTTGACTGTAGGACAGACGTAATCAGATCTAGTTCCTCAGCGAGGCTGTCGGGCGTACAAATTCGCCTTGCTCCTGTGAACAGAGTATTTACTAGTGCTCGTTTGTGTTGGATCGGTGTGAAGCTGCTAAAGTTTAGGTATTGACCTGACCACGTAGGTTTCCTATACACGGTTCTTCTAACCGAGCCATCTTCCCAACGACTTATTAGGATATCTAGAAATGGCAGGCAGTTGCCGACCTCAAATTCAAAGGTGGCAACTATTTAGACGTTGCACCAGGTTATCTATCATCTGTTTCGATGGACTGAAAATTAAGGTGTCATCGACGTAAGGCTTGTAATGCTATCCATTGGTAAGTTGAAGAACGTTTACCGTCCAGAAAGAGTGACCGGAGTTTTCACAGCGATAATGCTCCAACCGATCGACAAACCTTTGCATAAGAGAAAATCTAGTCATGCCTAATGTGAGGTCAATGACACAATGGTCAACAAGATCGCCTCATGAAACTACGGCCAGAGTTCTAATCCTGACCTTGAAAATGATTTGCACTACTAACGAGTTCTAATGGGAATGAGACTTGAGTCTAGTTCTTCTTTTCGAAGGTGGTTTGCCAGAAAACCAAGAATGCAATCAAATGTGAGTGACGTTCAACTTGAGATTAAATCACCTTAAAACGAGTGTGCCTCCTTTATAAAAGACACTTACTGTTGAGTACCTTGTTCATTTTTAGTTTAGATATGCGTCATGCAAACCATGACGTACAGTCAGACAAAGGGATGACAGATGCTTTGAGTTCACGTGGAAGTCAATTTTTCGTAGAAAGATTGGTATTTGGCTATGATTATCTAAGTGATAGATAGTGAGGAGCCAGTACACACGTGCTAGTCACTCCTATTGCCCACTTGGGACCTAATCAACGAACCAATGTGGAACTGACACTAACCAGCTGTTTTGTTTGCAAGTATGCACTCATGATCTATGAGGGTTGAGAACGGAAAGTCACCTCACACGGTTTTGGCCCCAACGTGTATGGATCCAACCTTGGCAAAAAGAGGCTACGCTTTCACAACAAGCCTGTTTAATGTTCTTTAATCAGTCGTACCTTAGTAAAGCGGTGATGAGGATAGTATTCTCGACTCTGGAGACACCAGCTTGGTAAAAACAAATAACCATATCCATACGTTTCGAGAAAAGCCACACTGTTAGGTTTCACCCAAAGATAGCTCCACAGTCACATCCAGCGCACTCTGAAACAGTTCCCCATAGTTGACACATCCAAGCATCCATAGTTGCTCAACTGATCGGATCGTTTTTTACAACCAATAAATCCGACTCAAACGATGCTCGACTGATGTAAAATGTGTTTCCAGATTGAGACACCCTCAGAAAGTCCCACTTCTGAAGTAAATACACTGGGAAAAGAGAATTCAGTTGCACTAAATTAATCCCAGCTTATTTTCGCCTATCTAATATTCATAACAGCAGCAACGTTTAGTGAGATGTTAGGCGTTGAAATCAGGTAGCACGGAGAAGAACATAACAATCATACCCAAACGTTTTGTGCAATTTTACCTCCAGGTTGCTGTGAGTTGCCTTGGCACCCAAACAGTCGATAACTGACCTCGGTATCTCTCTCAAGTAGGCTGGACCGTTTACTAGCTTGACTGTGGAATATACCTTGTTTTACGCTCAAGAGTTACACCGGATTAAGGCAATCGATCCAAAGTGGCTTGACTGCCATGTTCACCTGCGTTTACAGATGATCCTCCATCTAATCGGACTTTGTGCGTCACTCTTACCACTCTCGTCCGAACCGGAGGAAGCCGGCAGGCATATGTTCGTGACCGGTTGCCAGTGTCGTCCTGACTGCCTTCTGATTGGTTAGCAGAAAATCCCGTGGATGACCTGCACAAATGGCTGTGGGAGTGAGATTATCGCGCGGGTGATGCACGGAATGCGGAGTCGGTCTGTTTTGCTGTTCGGGTCGCGCTTTGATCTCGCCTTTCACCGCACATGCAGAAAGTCACGGTGTGTGCAAATGCCACCAGAGCACATAAAAAACTGAACGCCATGTAGCCTATTCCCAAAGCTCCAAGCAAAGTGTTAAAGCTGGATGGCCAAAAGCATAAACTTAAGTACCAAAGAAGATGTGTTCTTGGTCCAACAGCACTCTTATAATAATCTGCTTTCACTCCCAAACTATTTAACAATTAAGCCTTTCTAACAGACAACGTTATCAGTTGACAGAAGGTGAAGAGAAATGTAACCGTTGTGAAGAGGATATGATCGAGTATTCCCTGATTGATAATTCCACACTGAAGGCGTATAACTAGACCAAGTGAGTGGAACGAACAATCAGAAACCTTCGATGAACAGTGATCCAACATTGCTTCAGGTGTTCCCTATGACTTCACTATGCTGGTCTTATTGTGCCTTCCGTTTTTCTTCGTTAAGCTATTGAGCACGTCCTATAAGTTATCACTTCGATTTGATGTTTACATTCTGCTGTAACGAAAGGTTACTCTTGGTTACAGTTTAGAATACCCATGATTAGGTAATCACTAGTCCCTTGGCAATACAGGTTTGCTGTCCGTGTGTATACCGCGATTTTCAGTAGGACAGGTTTCTAACACGTTTCAAGCACACTCCTCACATTTCTGTTCTGTTCCGTCACGGCTTCTGACAACTAGTTCCCCGGCTGTCCATAGGTCTCAGATGTCTGCACAGACTGTTTCGTTGTACAGTAGAATATTTGCTGATTACATTCCTGTAAAAAATCACCCACGATGGAGGACGATAGGCAGCTGGCATCGAACTTAAACTTGTAGTCTCTGACAGCTACCAGTTTCCATCGCTCAAACAAAGAGTACATTTTGACGGGTTTTGCTTACCTACTGGGTCATGCCATTTTTTATCCTCAGCTGAGGAATATTCGAGTATGTGTGGATGGGTATGATTCGCTACCGAGTCATAGTTTCACTGGACGTTTTTTATTATGCACCTGTCTTACGAAATCCTTAGTCGATGGTTACATAAGGCGCAGCTTAGGCGGCTAAAAACAGACCGAGTTGATACAGAAGATGGAAGACCAATGAGAGGATGTAGACGAGTGTGACGAGAATAGACGATAGACTGAAGTGTGTAGCAAATGAATTTTCTACTAAAGTCGATCAACTTTTTAACATCAACGGTCATACAGTCATGCCACCCTGTAATCTATGCTACGAGGATCCCATGTTTCGCAAACAACACAATCTGGTAACCTCTCATAACAGTTTGACACGCAACGTGTAGTCGACTGCCAAGGTTACGACGCACGCAACACATTACCTTTCATCCGTAGAGATATTTGACATGACGAATCGTTAATCAGCTCCCTAACAAGCCGTCCTCTCTTAAGAACCAATCCAGTAATAATTGTCAGTTCTCAAATGCACGAATTTTCGTAGCTTTAGGCTGCCAGTTGGAAATTGTGTTACGTGTTCGTACAGTGTTCCTATTAGGTCTTAATGAGAATCATTTCGCAGGTAAGCTGTGCACCTCAGTGAGACGTGGCGTTGATAATAACGTGAACCCAATGAGGGATCATCAAACAACTAAAGTAAAAAATCTTTACTACGGTCAAAGTGAGGATGGCCATCCTTGATGAATGTAGGCACGGGAACATTATCATACACAATATACCTGTATTAGAAAGCTCTGATGGAGTTACGCAAACAGTACGCAGTCTAGGCTAATGCTCTTTTGAGTATGACATTACGCAGTCGTACCATCGGTGCTATCAGAGAGGACCGATTTCGCTATCATTGCGATCTTGTTTAAAAGCCGAGTATGATCCCAAAGCTGTTCTACAACGGAATTGCATTAAAAACAAACGGTAGAGTTGGCATTTCGCAACTGTAAATCTGTAGTGGATTAGCCACAAGTGATGCAGAGGCGGCTAACACTCTGGGAGAACAGAACGTAACTATGCGTAGCTGCAAATCACAAGCGAATATGGAACGTATACGAAAAACAGCTTAACTGAATTACGTCAGTTTTCAGCGTCACAGGTCAGAATCAAGTCAGCGAATCTAAAAACCCACAAATCATCCGGTCCAGACTTGATATCCTCTTTTTTCTTGAAAAAACTGCCCTATAGAACTAACAGAACTGCTTACAACACTTTTCAACTGCTCCTAATTAACCAGTCGATTATCGAAAGCCAGGAAACTGTTTACAATCACACCTACCTTCAAAAGTGGGTGGAGAGACGACGCAGTAAATTGTGGATGAATAGCGTTGATTTTTATGATCTTTTAAGTTCTGTCTGTGGGCCAAGTTTGAAAACCTCTAGCTCAAAATCAAGGAGAAACATGGTTTCCGTAGAGGTTGCTCGAACATCACGAATCTGCTGATCAGTAATGATGTGTCCGACAAAGGCTGCAGACGCAGGATGTACTTTGGCCTGACTTTCCTAAAGCCTCTGGCAAGGTTGATCATTCCATCTTGCCGCGGAAACTAAATAGTTATGGCCTTGATGAGCAATTATTTACTTGATTCCAGGATTATCTGACTGAAGGTATATTCAGTGTCAAAGCGTATGGACGGGTGTCAGAGTAGTTTCTAGCTAACACCGGCGTTCCGTTAGGATCCTTGTTATTCATGCTCTTCGCTGTTGAACTATGCAGAATAGTGAGATCACGCATGCTGCTCCACGGCGACAACATAAAAACCGGACGGTTTCTGGAGTGCCAGAAAGATGTGATAATCTTACAGAATGGATCGAACTGTCCAAAAGTGTTCCACAGGGAATAACTTGCCGTTCAACATCAACAGGTGTAGAGACGTGCACATTTGTCATTAAAATTGTGCTGACTTTAGCGAGGCAGACTTGTTTGTGTCAGTGTGTGAACGAGACCTAGAGACTATAGCGACAGGCAGTTTGAGTCTGTCTACAAGTTATGCTGACATGGCCAAAAAGTCACACATAACCCCAAAAATTTGTGGAACCTTCTGCCCACACGTGAAAGCGAACATAGGCATGTCGTCGTCATATTGCGAAAGATGTGGCGCTTATTGAAAGTGTTTAAAGATGGGCCACTAGAAGAATTATGAGGCTTAGGAAAATTCCCCACTTGGAACTAACGGCAGAATTAAGTTCACACACAATAGATTGCGGACACCTAACAGGAACACTAATTCTAATCTACAAAACACTCCACACGCCGAGTCATCCGGTAGCACATCTCTGACTAAATAGAAATGAACGTTTGATAGGTCACTCGCTGAAACTGAGTGGCGGAACAGGCAGATCACCGTGTAGACAGAACTGATTCACGTTTAGGGTCTGTTCACGTGGGAATGCACTGCCGGACTCTATGTTTGAGATTTTAAGATAGTACACGATCGGCATGTACGTGAGTGACAACCTGCACTGCGAGTTTCCGAACCGATCTGTCCGTCTCACGTTTGACTGAATGTTGCCTCAGTGCGTTTCTATGTTCGTTGCTGAAATCATCGTAGCCAGCAGCTTCATAGAATTTATCGGCCAGTCAGTTCCATTCATTTTTTGTTCAAGCCTATAAGCTGTTCAGCACACATTTTCTCACCGATCAACAGAGAACGGAACACACAAACAAAGTTTTCTTTACCCTCCTCGAAGAAATTACGGACCTATGAAACTAGTCCTGCATACTGTTAACATTCACACTAGAAAGACCCGGTTTCATAGTTTTACACAATTAGTTCTTCTAGATTCACTTGTAATTAGTCTAATTCATTATCTCTGAATATCACATTTCCACAACGGGCAAAAATATGATGTAATTTGGAGCTTGCTAGAAAAAAGTTGTTGATCTTTCGTTATGCTACCCACATTGAGGTGATAAATTCGTTTGTTATTTTCAATCAATATAGTGATTTTTCTTCTCTTCTGAAATTAACACTAGAGCCATCGCGAGCCACGCGGGGTAGTTTATGGCCTAACTGTGTTGAACGACTGATTCTAGACTCAGTCAGCCGTATCATTGTTGTTTGTATTCCTGTCAAAAGCTTTCGTAGCTTTTTCAAGTTGACCATCACTCACATTTGATCGCAGCGTTCGCATTCAGATAGACTTTCCAGCCAGCCTCTTTCGAAAAGAAGCACTAGACTCGAGTTTCGCTCTCATTAGAGCTCGTAGCTTGTTTGTATTCCAATTAACCTCATTCTGCTGATGGACTTATTGGCTGTGTTGTAAATGAGTTGGAACCAATGTTGCTTTGTGACTGATTGTACGAGTTGTCCTAGAGTAACTACCCTCAGCCTACTGGACAATCGGAAACTCTTTTCACTCCAGACGTCTTAGTTCATGTTACAATGAACACGTGTTAGAGGGTGTATGTGAATTCATTCCAATAATTTAGTGATCTGTGTGCGGTGTAACTATACTTATGACCACTTTCTTTGAGCATTTAGCTAACACGAAAAGGCATTGTGGAGCATGTGGTCTATAAAGTGCGACGGTTCCGACTGTTGGTTTGTATGTTAGTCTCCTTGACAAGGTTATGAGAAGTATCAACGTTTAGTCAATTTTACCTAACACATGGTTTGTGGTCAATGGTTTATTGCATGTAACTGTCCCAAATCGTCACTGATTATAATACTCCAAATACCCCATCATGAGTTTAGAGCAGGGTTTTAATCAGCATGGTTTCGTAACTAACAGCATCAGAAGATGGATGGTCAGGTTACTTTTGCTGTTATGCGTCATAAAATGCACCACTGGAAGCAGAACGCTCTACACCAAGAGGCTCATGCACTTGACTGTGAATGACAACATACTCAGGGACGTTACGACAAAGGGTTTTGAAATTCTTAACAGACTATTAAACAACAGACTGTCACTAGTGCAAAATCGGAACTGTTTATATATGTGCAAGTAGTTTTGAGTATCGCAAAATACTGCTTGGTGTAGACACAATAAGTAACTCTGCAACTAATGAGCACTCCGTCAAAGAAGGGTGCTTTATCGGAAAGAGAGAGGACTAACCGTTCGATCGATTATTATTCAATAGAATCATAAATACATAACTGTACCAACCTTATGAAAGGTATTTAAGCGAATCGGTATCAACCCCAGCAATGACTGAAGTGGATAGAAGGTCACAATTCTTGGACTTGTCGATAATACGTTACTATGTTTAGCGATAACAGATAAACAATTGGGGTGTAATTGACAGCTGGCCTGGCTTTCATGAGAAGAAACTTGTTTACACAATTGTGTTAACCGTGCACAGTTAGTGAAAGTGGGGGTAGATGTTCTCACCAGTCAGCTGGGATTAAATGACTACATTAGACAGAATTAAAAATTAAAACAATCTATGATAAGTTGGGATAGATTGATAAGTCGTTGAGGTACTAGGGCACGCTGATCGATATTTTGTTACAGGACATGGCAGCAACAGGTACATGTCTCATATCTACTTCCTTGTGGACTAATCCGTTTAAAGGTCGAATAGTTACCCAATTAAGAACGTATAACATCAACTGACCAGACAAGTAAACCTCGATAACAGATGATTCATCACATTCGGTGAATTGAAGTATGCTCACAAACAAAGTTAGATCAATTCTGCCTGTGCAATGTTCGTCCAAAGTAAAATGGACGAATCGCATAAATGTATATATCATGTGCTCCACAATTTTGTTGAGGCCAGCTTTGAGACAGAGATGACTAAGTCGAATTACAATAACTTTGTGTCAAAATATTGTTGGGAAAATAATGTACACACACTGGTTTAGACGTTATGATAGCGAAATCTGAAGTATACTGAATATCCCCATAATTGTATCGAGGTCGACTAATGAGGCTTACATGTTTAACAACTTCTACCTAATTTTGAGGCTCGATAAAAGCCCACCTAGAAGGTCTGGGGATCTCACACCGTCGCATTCGGCCATACTTTTGCGGATATGTTGGGTAGGCTGATCAGCTGTGCTAGTCAGGCTGGGAGTGGAGAAACGTCCTAGCTTCGGCAACTGACGAACACGCGTGCTAACCACTGGAACAATGGAAGTGATAGCCACCGGGGGTGGGGTGGACCGCATGAGTGAGCCGTGTAGCGCGCCTCTTGTGTGTCCAGTGACTAAGAGCCAATCATATTCAGACAATAGCAGCTACGCCTTCAATTGGTTACGCGGCCGTAGCGATCGATGCTCCGTTTCCACTGGAAGGCAACCTAAAGCAGTAACCAATGCACATGGCCTTCACCATCGCAATTCCGCAGCCGTGGTCGAAGACAGAATTGGCTCGATGTTTGGCTGGGTTGAGTGTTAAAGTCGTGCGTGTAGACAAACTAGTGAGCTAGTCTCGAGGCCAGAAAACCAGACCATATAAATGAGCTGGAGCGGTGTGGACGGACGGACAAACGCATCTTCGTCGGTAGAGTAACTAGTAAAAAATACCATGTGTGTACTTCCATATATATATATATATATATATATATATACATACTAAACACACTCTAGTACAACCTAACTTACACCAATAATGCGAATTGTCATGANATATATATATATATATATATATATATATATATATATACATACTAAACACACTCTAGTACAACCTAACTTACACCAATAATGCGAATTGTCATGACTATCCATCAATCTTTGGGTACCCTATTCTCGTTTACCTTCCAAATTGGCTTCAGAGGCAAATTACGAAGTTTTCCCTATCAACAGTTAGAAAAACAGGTTCGTATTTCATGGTTCCTAAAAAAAGCTCAACCGTGAACACTAGAGCGTGACGTTTTTCAAACCTGAAACTCATATCGTAGATTGTTGAAACACTAACGTTTCTCTTCTGTGTTCATCTATTAATCATAAATCGTAAAACACTGTCAATCTGACCAGACACAATCCTAGTAAGTCGGTCTGCTCGATGTGTTTTAAACGAGACATTCAGTGACAATCCATCACTTGAATGACAAAATAGGGAAGACTGAAAGACGATATTAGAAGTTCTCCTAACTAGCTTACGCCTTACTTTGTTTTATGCAAGTTTTTTTTACTGAGGCTACGGTTGCTTGAGACAGATAAAGAAACGTCAGAAAACCACCGAAACATGAGCAGCATTAAACAGTCAAAGTTACCGTGGTTACACGTAATAGCCTTTTCATTTTGGAACGACGATCTGTCAGATGATGTGGGAATTTTAACATTCTCACCGAAGTGTTTAAGGATAATCAGATCCGTGATCAATAGTTGTGGTCATTGTTCTAAGTTGGTCTGTGAGTTACCCACCAAGGTGTTCAGGAGATCGTATCTTCATCAAATGTTTGAGTCGATGTCAGTTTTAGGTGCCTCAGTGGGTTTCTCTCATAAGGCTCTAAATCTCCAGAGTGATACAAACTAAGTGAACCAAATTGGCGTTCACAAAGTATAGGGAGAATGTGATTTTGTATAAAAGCTCTGAGAAATGAGACACGTTTGTTGGCACAATAATATTGAGTTCTGGGTTAAAATGAGAATGAATGCAGTGACCATCATAGGCGGCTAAGTAAATTTGCCTATCCATATCTAATGATTTGGGTTACAACGCTTGACGTGGATTGGAAGTCGCAATTCATTTCAATTTGTTTCATTTAATATCAGAGTGGTTTGTTGTAGCCTCCGGTTGTCGTAATCCACCAGCTGATCTCGACCACATATCCAATATCGTCATGTTGTCTGCAAGCATATCACCAATAAATGCTTGGAAAATTACGAACAACTGTGCCTATGCAAAGAGGACGGCGATGTTTGTAGCCGCTTTAACAATTTGTTACGTAAACATTTAAAACCAGTTTGTTGGAAAATTCATTTTTACGTGTATTGCACATCCATCTCAGAGGAAATTTCCGTTGTAGGTTCGAATTCATTTGCTATTATCGGCTGACTGTATCCAGCGGCGGTCGAGCACGTAGTTATACCGCCACATATGTTGATTTCGCGGTATTCCCTGTTAACTCACTGCAAAATAGAGTATTCCGGTTGATGATGCTCTTTCTAATTCGTGTGAATCACTTTCATGTATTTGGAACTATGATGAACAGACTAACATGGACTTCCGTGTATATGCTAGTTAACCGCTTTTATATAAGCTTGTACTACACTTTGATAAGTATTGGGCTAAATGTTTGAAACCGAGTGAAATACTGTGCCATACTTACAACCGCCCAAGCAATTACGCTGTTCATGCTCATAGAGTTTCGTCTTGATAACAGAATAACGGAATAAGAGCAGATAACGGCAGTTTGAAGTATTTATTCTGCAAAAGCTTGATAAGCTGATTTGCATGAAACACCATTTTCCGAAGTCATGTTTCCAATCTTATCCACCCTATTGAGACAATTCGTTTGAAAACGCTATCAAATCATCTGTAATAAGCCGTAACAGTTTATCACGCCATCATTTACTGTTCTACGGATTTTGCATTGTCGATCACTGGATGAGCACACATACGATTCTGTTGTGTTCAGTTGTTATCCGTATGTAACACCAATTGCACTCTAACAACATATCGAGTCAGAACTCGTAACACAAACTGTGTGTCGGGGCATCACAAACCGCACATTTTAAGGGGAGGTTTCGGTACGTTGTTAACGGCTTAAATGCTTAAGAACGCTATCCGATCGATAGGGAATTTGTCTCATCATTAAGTATATGGTGGAACTATCAACTTGTGAACAACATTGTATGGTGATTGAACCACTGCTAGACCACCAAGGCTGACAATTCTGACGGATATGTCGAGTAAAGTTGCTGGGTTTCACTAATCACATTGAGACCTCTTAATTAGAAGCAGCATGAAAGTGGGTTATGAACACTGAGTTAGAAAAATCCAAAAACCTGTAAGTTTGTTTTGCTAATCCAAGAAGTTTATCACTAGTGTAATAACAGACTGTGGTTATGTGTGCAGTATCTCCGATTAAGTTTTGTCTATCAGGTTTAAGTAACTACCAGGGCTGCATATGGTACCATGAATTTTCAACAAATGTATATTTGGGATTCAGGGGTTTGAAACCCATTAATCACAAATACCTCTAATTGAATGTATGCCATTAGCGTGAATAAGTCCGTGGTGAATTTCAAGATCAGGACTATATACGTTTTGGCTTTTTAAGAGATTTGTCTGCACACCAAGTTGTTGATTTTTCTGATTGTGCGACCAGTTCTTACGAACAGTCCAAAACTGGTTGCGATAAAATTGCTGATCCATTAATTCAGTTTCCAATACTGTACAAGCCTGCTCAAACGAGTGGTCATCCTGTAGACACGCTTGTGGTTCATCAGTACGGAGATGAAGATGTCTGAGTTCATTGGGGTGGATATAAACGTTTGACCAATTTTTTGTAAACTTAGTTCACCAACTGAAACAAGACAGTGTACACTGCAAAGAAACTGACTCCCGGAATTTACCTTACTTGCGCTTGAAACTTAGTTATTTGTTCGAAGTGTATATACAATTTGACTGAGTTTGGGCTTCTTTCTGTCGTTCCTAAATAGCCATGGATCTTGGTTTGTATAAGCTGAAGGCTATTCACAGCAGATTGTAACTTTCACACTCGCACTGACATTACAGTCAGTCTCTCCCTCTCTGTTGTTGTACTACATCAGTATTGTACACTTTAACACTATCAGGCACTGAAATTCATTCTGTCCTCTTCAAGGCAACCGTGTTGACAACTGCTCACCAGAACTCACATTGGTCACCACTAAATTATCATATGCAAGAGCTCAATCACATATGCTTGTGAATACTGCACAAATTGCCCGATGGTCTCAAGAGGGGAAAAGTAATTGTCTCGTTAATTGTAGTTAGTGGCTTGGTGAATGGAACATAGTATCAAGTTGAAATCCTTTATAATTAGAGCACTGTATTACCCAACTAACTGTCGATAATATGCTGTATGCATTAAAACAGACAACAATCGCTATATGGGCTTATGTTCTTATTGAACAAAGGCACTTTGGAAACTTTCTACTCACATTCGTGCGTATATTTGGTAAGTGCAAATTTTAAACGGTTAGCTGTATATGCTAATATGTGTTCATATAGGTAACCGTAGAAAAAAGCTGTTTTGATTTGAACACAACCCACATTTGATCGCATCCATTGTATTCGGATAAGTTCTTCTGCTAGTCCACTTTGTAAGGATACACAAGACTTCAGTTTCGCTCTCATCACAGCTAATTACTAATGGATATTCTCGTTCGAACCGCAGTTTGTACTGCAGCCATCGTGCTTGCGAGACCAGCATGTTAACCAAAACACCAGTAACTTCACAATAGGCGTGACGGAATAATCATACCCAAACGGCACCTAACCGAAACAGAGGAACACCGTCTTTCAATATGCTGACAGAATGTGACGACTGAACCGCAGACTATAAAAGCTTTCATGTCCGAATCAGTCATCAGTGTTCTCATGAGAGAGGGCGGTTCCATCATCCTTAAGGACAGTCACCGAGTGGTTGCTGGGGGTTCTGATTATACTTCTTCACCATCATCATCATCATCATCAACATCATCATCATCATAACAGCCAGGGACCTGACCAGAAGGTACTGTGGCTCGAGCCACCACTCACCTCAACAATGACGTGGAATATCCTAGAAGAAAAAGTGAATAGGAAAGTTGAGCATTAATAAAAGAAAGGGAACTGGAAGAAATAGAAATGGTATGGATGTAGATACGTCATTGACTCCGGTTCATCGTCATCTCGGACACCGTTTCTAATCAGCAATCTGAGTGATCACGAGGACCACAGCCAGCTAGGCAAGATCTGCCCAGTCTGCTCAGTGGAACAGTCAAGGTCATCATATTTCGTGAGCACATTGTTGCTTAAACACCACACAGTTTCACCCAGCTATATGTGGTTCCACCACGTGGTAGACGATCAGCTAGCATACTGAGCACGTGACTCAACCATCGTAGGCTGTGCAACGTGAATAGTGGACTGACTGATCGCACATCCCGAGCGTTCCGGTATACATGCGTTCGAACGGCCGTGTTGCTCACCTGACCTATTTTGCCACTCTGAATTGGTGGTTGGACGTGTGTGCTGTTTTGACCCGGGTGGCTGTGTTGACCAGGACTTCGGTCCTTCTAGGTACAACCTTGCCAGACAGGCCGACGAGAAGCAGTCAGACGAAAGCAGTTGCACTCATAGGTCACTACTACTCACACGTCGCACTACTGATTGCGTTGAAGTACTCAGGTAGCAAGGCACGAACCCATGAGCATACAGCAAAACACATTTTTCTAGTTACGGCACTGCTGTCATCCTATCAAGAAGAAGGGCGATAGGAAAAATACCCTCGAAAAAAGTGCACTTCGATCGCCAAACGGTTGACCATGACCTCCGGTGTATTATCCAGTATGGTCGAAAAACATTCGGTATCGCCCAAAAGCCTGACGTAGCTTCGAATACGTCCAATGTGCACAGCAGTGCTCAGAATCAGACAGTAATGTTTTCCCCGCTGTGCAGTCAGGCTAGGTAATCTCTCATTAACAAAATTGTCAGACTGTTGAGTCACTGGTTCCTGGTAGAGTCCCCCAAGAAAATCCTCTCTCCTTCTGTCTCGTAGGTCACAAATTTTGTTCAGAGACTCGGGAATGAGGTCCCTCAAGTCAGCCTCCCTTCGCGGCATAAACGACAGGAACTTATCAGAGGTTGTCGTTCTCCTGACAGTGACATTATTCACCGGGTTACTCGAGCAGTCTCTCCTTGCCAGATGTAATGGGTTCAGAAAGCTCAGGGGACAATTTGCCAAGTCAAATCACAATTATTCCAGAACACTACGTCCGTGGCCGAAACTGTACAAGGCAACTCTGTCGTTCAGACGTGATATCTTGACTTGAACGAACTGTGTATGTGGATAGAATTGAATGCGTTAATCAGTCTTTCCTGATCACAACGAATTAGGGAACAGGCAACGCTTAATCGACGAGTGCTAAGTTTTCTGAATGATCGAGCACATGCCAGACAGGAATCATGTGCATTCGCTGGAAAATAAATGACTGGGAATACAGTTGGCAAAATCTCAAGTGTAGTCTACAAAATCATCTGTAGCAACCTTCACCAATATTTTTTGTCAAAATATGCGTTCTTCTCGGACCGCATCGTTGGCTGTTCATTTTAAATCACCTGAGTCTCAGTAAGATGTTTCGTATTTAACAGAAGTACATCATGCGAAATAGGTAAGGTGACCGTGATCTATCATATAGGACAAAAAGGCTTTAATTGGACAGATCCACTGTTTCTATGCGCAATCGCCTACACATTTCACATCAAGCGTTGACTTAACAATCTGTTTCAAGTGGACTGGTTGTTGAGACAGTGTACTACCGTTGTATTAATGCATTCATGATGCCTATTGAGGAGGTCATATTGTTCCGATGGAGACGAGTTGAAAAACAGAAAAGAAATCGACCAACACTTACAGCGGTTTGTCGAAGCAACTCACAATACAAGGCAGACGCCTTGAAAAAGTTCTTTTCGCGATCAACGCACAGTCAGCAAAACTATCATTGTTTGTGTTCGACTGCAGGTCGGGCATCCTCATGTCTCTAATGGCAAAATTTGTTCAGCGAAGGTGTATTCAGTATGCATGTTTATCCAGAAGAACCATATAGTTGTCTGAGTAACACGTCATATTTTCAAGTTGAGCATCACTCACATTTGATCGCATCGTTCGCATTCAGATAGACTTTCCAGCCTATCGGAATACGAACGGTGCGATCAAATGTGAGTGATGGTCAACTTGAAAATAAACCAAATCCCCGATTACTCATCAGTTTTACTGGTTTTACTGGTACCAGCTGTTGAATGCGTTCTCATATATACAATTTTGTCGAATGTTTCTCCTTCTCTCAGTAATCCAAGCGTAACCGAGATGACTTTACTGGTAAGCTTGTCATCTGTGAGTGCCAGACTGAGCCTTCGACAGAAACAGACACCAGCTTGTATGATTGGTTTTTAACTCGTTGTGGCTTAACCGAGGATTTACTTAATAATTCCTTGTCCTGTTTACAAATCACCTGTAAACCTGTTTTTAAAATCAATACTTGATGACTACACTGTATTAATCAAACTTTGTTCGTTTGTTACCCCCATCTGGGGGAAAGTGTATGTAACCTGAATTGGCTTCTGTACCTACTGACTCATCCGTCGCCTAAACCTGAATGACTAGAATGAGGTTGAAGCATATGGACGACATAAGTGATTGCAGCTTCCACATTCCCATCCGGGTGATGTTGCCCCCTCCTACCGCTCTGCGGACATGTGCGCGCACAATCGCCTACGCGCAAACGTTGACGTGTGTTTTGATTGGTCCATTAAACCGTTTAGACCGGAACCATGCTTGAAATCACAATGTGAACCGTTGGTCCGTCGCGCTATGCTCCTCGCCTTCCAGCCAAGGAGTTCTGGGTGAGGTCGAACGTGTCAAACCAGACACATGCATACAGCTCGTGCGGTAGATAACCAGCCGTAAACAACACGCAGAAAGTTGTCAAGTCACAGTAAGTAAACATTACTTGGTCTCTCTCAAGCGTCAGTCAAATGAATTTCATCAGTTCCGGTAAGACAGGTTGAACCACAGTATTCCGTCTCTCTGGTCTGTGCACATACCCACAAGTTTGAAATGTCAACCGATTATTAGGCTTAATCGTAGTTACAGTGCCAAACGGTCCTATATTCAATAGATGTGTTAGTCTAGTGATTACACCTGCTTCAAACCATCACAAAATTTATAGTCCGCAATGAAATACCTACGGATCATCGTCATCGTTGTATACGAGTCAGAGTGATGAATTCCTACAGAGTCAGATGGGACCCACTTGTGAAAAATAAGGACCGCGGTTAGACTCGAACCAGTAACAGAACAGTATGCCCGAACGTGGCAAGCGCTCTACCAGCTGAGCTACGAAGCCACACCGGAAGCTCGGAACTTTCACATTTGCATTCTGTTACCCAACATTCCCAACGTCTCGTACAGACTGCAACAAAGTACCCAGGGCAGCGACTGCCCCGGTAGCTTTCCTCGAGTACTTCACGCTAGAATCAACGAACGCCACTGTTGAGCAAAGAAATCGTGTCACGAATGAGTAGTTTGGAAGATTCGATTATTTAGATGAGAGACGATTGAGAAAAATCAATGCTCCGGCTCGACTGGAACGAGCCACGAAAAGAGCATACCCAGATGCAGCAAGTGGTCTACCAGCCGAACTACGAATCTAAGCCGGGAGCGCGGAACTTTTACAGATGGTTCTAATCTAACTCGTTAAACCTGCTAATCTACTCACTAGAAATCCTGTCGATTTGTTCCAACTAGTAGAAGCGGATGGTCACCGTAAATACAAAACGTTGGTCTGCAACTTGAAGGACGGAAATGGACTGTACATTTTGTGTTTAATTTGTAAGCTATTTATATGCGCACTTCTTTACCTCGTATAGGTAACAGCAGTTACCATGAGATAACTGATCAACAAATGGAATCGACCTGATGTGATTGCAATTATCACAGACTGCACTGATCTTTGTCTGGGTCGGGTTTAACCAACAGGAACGCATGAGTGGTACTCACTGCGAATTTACGCGGGTAAATTGCAGTTGAGTAGGACTCTCAAATGTTTTCTTTTCTACCTTCTTAATTTAATAGTGCACTGTGGCTTACACGGTACTGAAACGACATTATTCGGTAATAATGATGATGTTCAGGCGCTCAGTCACCTTCGCTTTTGAGTAATGCTCAGATTTTTTGATCGCCTTTAAATAGGACACGGTGACTGTTCTGTTGCTTCTGTTAGAAAGCATCCGGTTCAAGTGGACAGTACAAAAAAATGAGTAAATTTGCTGAAAGGTATTTTGTAAGTGATCTTCAGATTATAGTAACCAAAATCTCGCATTACCTATCGGTAATCCGGGATGGTTTTTGTTTAACGTGAAAAGAAAGTCCACAATCACAGCCTTTTATTAGAAGACAGTGAGATTAATTTTCGCTTATGTGACGCATACTCGATTAGCAGGGACCGTATTATAGACAGTTTCAGTGGGTTTAATGCAGTGGATAAATACTCGTTATTTTTGGCCGTTAGTTCAGTTGTAATCGTCATGGTCAACAAAGACATCACCGGACCGAATGTACACTAAGCAATTTGTAATCAATCACGACGTTAATCACCTTGCAATGGTGAACCTATTCTGATCACTGAAAATGTGCACAGGGATTAGAGAAACTGGTTTCAAAGACGTAGACGAATGGGAATGATGCATATATCTACTGGTCAGGTGTAAGAACTGATCTATATAGAGCTGGTACTGAACCGCGAGGATCCAGTGGGACACAAGAAGTACGATGACTATGCACGGGACCCGGCTGGCTGCAGAAATTCGACCGGTCGAACCTCTGGACATTCCGATAATACACATACTTTGGCAAGAAAGGGTGACTTTCAGGTGGGCTGGGTATCCTGACTTTCTATAGAGGTTACAATGTTTGCACTGTTGAACTATTTATATTCTCTAGCCGCATTCGGTTTTGTCGATACCGATTTCAGGCAACTAATTTTCACTCATATTGGAATTCGAAGGAACCATTCCTGTCGGTGGGAGGTTCACAGCATAGTAGCTGTCGGCCAACGGAAAACTGAAAATTTGGTGCACTACAGAAACAATGTTACGCACCGTTTGCAACAGTGACATGTAATTTTACACGTTCACAGTCGTTCGTGCTTTCTTTTGATAAATAGCTACTGCCCTCATTGTTTTCACGTGGACTATCAGTCAGTGTGTTAAGTATTTAAGTAGACTGTTTATCTTGTCCCGTTTAACTGTAAACGCCTCATTCAGGATTCACACTAGTGGTAACTGATCGGTCGTGCATACTTCTATTCGAATGTCAATCATCGTAGTGTGCAACACACCGTTAACTTTACACCAAACTAAACTAGCTGGTCATACTTAAGCCTTCAGCTGCTTAAGATTAAACTCATTGTCAGAATTAGGTTATTAGAGATTAACTCTACTACTTATCTCTTCCTTGAAAATGGTACTTCATATCGACACTGTACGCTTCCTAAATGATTTCTTCTCTCATTGGGACACAATCACCGCCGGTACACAAATGCCTGAATCATGCACTGAGTTTCTCCCAAACGATTCAGCTTCATACTTCGCAGTCGCCACTTCCCAGGACACATGTTGAAGTTGTCCACATACGGGACCATTCAAACAACCGACTCATTTTAGCGTTACAACTTAGACACAACTGCTCACCTCATAGATCACTGTATCCGGTGGTGTATCCTCTGTCACACTGACGTTATACAAGGGCGCGTTAAAACGAGGTTCATTGTCATTCATATCCGCCACTTCGATATCGATAAGCAGGCGTGCTGTGGTTGGTGACTGGATTGAGTTGTGGAAACCTTTTGGATATTGTCTACTCGACGTTTGGATTGGTTGTGCGAACACTACAGAAGGACTGACAGCGGCCAATACCATTTGATGACGTGCGATGACCTCTGCATCTAGATCTTCAGTCAGAATGAGGCCAGGTTGCCCGGTCGCAGTCACCTCCAATTTGAATGGTCCATCGTAGACATCCGGTACAGATCCACCGGTTATTGATTCGGAAGATTCCAGTCGATAATGTATACGACTGTGTTCGTCCAATATGTCTGCATCGCGAGCTTTGGGCAAATCTAACCGACGACCTTTCCGATAAAGTACTTCCTTGAGACGTTTGTGCCAACGTACCTGATCGAATTTGGGCCAGTTGTCGTCCATATCATGTACCTTCACAGTCACACGATGGACCGCGCGCAGACTACCATCCGGTAGGATTGCATTCACACTCAAATGGACTATGACAGGACCGTTCGGAGTGCATGTCACACGATCGTTGAAATCCGGTGATGTTTGGTTACCTGAATTCAAGAAAGCAAATTATTGGTTAGTGTGAGGTGATAACCAGTGTGGTTCTTTTTTCCATCCCACTTCTAGATCAGGATTGAAAGAAGGTTTCCCTAAGTACTCCAGTCAACTTACTACATATCTGCCGATTGTCAAAAGTAAACGGAATGGCGACGGTCAACACTTTTCGTATGTACTTTCGAGCATATATAAAGTATATTTAAAGTGAGTTAATCATTTAGTATCAAACTCCCAACTACGGGCTTCTATTATAAGTTATTTGTTCACGAACGTTTTTAGCTTGTGGCTGAGGACTATCAACCGGTGGATACATCTTTTACCCTTTCTCACCAGTTTGAGCAACACAGTCCTCCGAAAAGTCTCCCAGAGAACAACTGCACACATTCGGTGCGCTCTTTATGTCTCTTCCGCTGAATGGCCGGAGTTCAGCGCAACCTATTGGTACGCCCATATATTATGTAGACAAACATGCTCTGAGCAAACTTGTACAACGGTGGACTGGACTTTAGAGCACTTGCGAGAGAGTGAGGGGGCTTAGCCCAAAGTCCGTAGCAGAATCCTCATATGTGATCAGAAAAAGCTCAAGTGTAATGGTCCAAGACGAAGGTAATTACCACGGAGTAAGAATTACCACCAGGGAATGAAAACGATAGCGTAAACGTGTATACAGTTTCAAACAGTTTTTAGCTGGAAGAACCAACATGCAAGAGATACAGTCAAGGGAACCCAAGAAGAGGTGTTGGTTCGAAATTGGACAGAGAGAAATTGTAGAAACAGTGGTTATCCGAACCTAACTATGTCAGTCATCATCCGGTTGCAACATAGGTCTGTCAAACCAGCAGCTTTCGCGGTTAATTTACCAAAAGCTCTACCACTACAGAAAATGTGGAGTGTATTAATGACATAGTTTTAGCCTTCATGACAGCCCGAGTCATGAAAACTTTCTCACAGTGTGTTTCAACGCACCGAATCATGGTCACACTTATTAGAATGTCAAAATCTAGCAAAATTGTGCAAGTAGAGAATAGATTAAATGGAGTGTTTAGTCGATTAGAATAGAGGCGAATGCGGATGGTTAACCGAACAATCTTGGTGGTCCGCCTTCGTGTTTGTGTTTCGTTTTAGGACGAGTTAACAATAATAGGCCCGTTTGCAGTGACTCAAAAACTTCGAATCCCTGTCGGCATAGTCAAATTTGGACCAATGCATTCTGTCTATGTCCGTATAATGTCACCTCACCTAGACTTCATAAGTGATTCTTGTTCAATAAACAGTGCTGGACGTCAAAGGGAGTAAATACAAGTGTTCCTTTTACCATCTGATCCTCTATTAAATACAAACGTTCTCAAGAACTACATTTCAGTCATGGGCAGTTCGAGCTCTATCCTTTGTTTGCGTATGCACTGTAATATTCGACGGTGACTGGAATGCAGCGATTGGTCTACGGGGAAACATCAAGCCGCGTCCTTATATTGTCCAATCAGAATCCTCGCCGTATTTCGTAGCCAACCAATCACAAGGCGCGGCATGTGATTTGCTGGCAGAACCGATCAGCGTTGACATTAGTCGGAGAATTGACCCAATCACAGCAATAATCGAATGCCAACCTGCGCAGAGTTCATGGGTCTTACGTTTTCGTGGAGTAATGATGAAGTGCCTGTGTAATTCACAACTTAACTTCTGTTTTCAGCTTGAAGCAAGACCAACTAAAGTCTCCACACGGTCCGTTTAGAAGGTCCGCTTCCAACCTAAGCATTAAGACGACACTTACTGCCACAACCTTCCTCGGGTTCGCTAGAATTCGGTTCCTCGTAATTACCAGATATTCGTTAAGTCGGCTTTCATTCTGCAAGATTTTAGTCACAGCAAAGGTGCAATGAAGGAATCATGTCAAGTACACTAATGCAATACTCGTAGTTTGGACTACAGAAAAACAAGGGTATTTAACAGAGGACCAACGGTAGCAAAGTTCGCCACAAGGTCATAACATTGGTTTATCGTCATGGCCAATTATAGTAAATGGTATCATTATGATTAGGTTCCGATCTTTCCCAATCTAACCTAGCTACCACGGTGCTACCTCGTAACGGTAGAAAAACTAAATCACTTATGGTCGTCATAGTCGAGGGCAATTGAACTGCACCAATTACGTTATTGTACCATCGTGACATCATTGTTGAACTGGGAGTCGTTTGGCAACAGGGAATATAGAAGATCCATAACATGACTTTGTATACACCTAAACTTGTTTTTAGTTTTTGCACCTTTACGAGGTTGCAACGTAATATGAACTACTTTCATTTACACCGCTCACCTAGTGGTCGCCAGGTTATATTAAGAAAGAAGCCTGTGTCATCACCTGATATCACTCATTAGATAGTGTTGTGGCAACTCGGTCTAATATCTGGTTGACTTCACTTGGAGTTCGCAACTGAGCTCAACAATAACCAACAAACTGGCCGATGAACGCAGAAGAAAACTTCGAAAGGATTGTGAAGCCAGTGCGCTCTATCCTTCATTGCACTTTCCCAACTGAACACAACTAGGATAAGATATCCTCAAGCCAACCCAGAAAGCTGCTTTATGACACTTGGGTGGTGAATAGTCACTGTATACACAACAATGGATATATTCCCTACACTATGATACAAAATGACGGACATGTTGGTTTCCAGCATTCAGGTAGCGTAGGACATACATTGCACTGCGTACCCCGGTAATCCAAATAATTAGTCAGGGCCATTTTGCACAGACTAGCCAGCTCAGACCCGATATTAAAAGAGGAATAGCTTTGACAGTCGACTAGCTACATCTTTATGTATAAGCACACGGTTCACTGTGTCGATTGTGTTACAGTGTCATTGAAGGGGTGGTCAGCTACTGTAGAAAGACAACATATCGTGAGATGCTAACGGTTCACTCACTGTTTTCAATCGCGAACGTGAAACATTTGATTATCTAAAGTATGTGGGTAGCTTGGTTGTTCTTAATCGTACAAACAAAAAGCGGAAAGTCTTACGTAATCTATGCACATTCACAGGCCAAGCATTAGTTTACTCAGGGCCAACTTCCGAAAAGTGGGAAGTACAAAATCAATTTGTGGTTGCTCTGAATAGAGCATTCTTCGTTCAGTGAGAGGATATGGGTATACGGTTGTGACCCAGCCGCTTCAACGTTCATCGCCTGCATACAGCATCGTTCGACATGACAAACAAAGCTAGCGCAATTGTCTCCGGTGACGTCGCACATAGCAGACATGACTACTCTTTCCAGAGCCCGCATTCTCCACTCCTGTTGACTTCGCATACCCTGAGGATCTCCGGTTATTATTGCCCATGATGCATCTGCAGTTGCCTTTTAACTCTTGCTTTAATCGTGCTCCAGATATTCTCAGTTGGATTCCGCATTGGTGAATAGGGTGCCAATCGTAAGATTTGTCCTCCATTGTATAACTCCTTAGCAAACACACCTTCCAGATCGGTGTGACACGATGCGTTGTCGCATATCAGCACAACGTCTGACAAAGGTGTACTGATCTTCATTTGATCTAGGAGAGTCCGCAGCCAGCCCTTGCAATTGCTGCTGTTGTGTGCTCCCCGCCTTATCGTATAGCCTACTATCGAGCTTGGTTTCATAGGTCCAATCAAGTGAAGATTACGGCCTCGGAAGCTTGTCTCATCTATCCAGCAAATGGTCGTTGAATTTGCATAACACTCCATCAGTCGATATGCAAGCAGTCACCGTAACGGCAAATTCTCATCTGAGTTCATGCCAATGGGTACTTAGCACAGTTTCCTGATAGTTATGCGCCGGCCATCCAAGTATCGACTAATCGTGGTGGTCGATAACTCCATCTCAAACTCAGCCTTGATGCGCAATCTCAAAAATTGCAGTGTAATCCTTGGGTCCACGGAAACTCACTCAACCAACATATCGATCTCTGATTCTGTCAGAATCTTGCTTCTGTGTCCTTTACGAGGCTGAGCTTCATAACTGATGCAATCCACATGTAGCCACTTGTAAGCGGTATTACACTTGACTCCGTTCAGAATGGCAACCGTGCGCCAGTCATCACCCCTTTCAAATGCTTCGATAATACGTCTGCGTGTTTCGAGACTGATGCGAGTGTAATTGCGTTCGCCAGCCACGTATGTGAGAGAACTAATGAAAATGTTCTCACAAACTGGTTCGCTCTCATATTACAGCCCGAAGTCTACCACGACCCTAAACCTCAATCTTATTGGACGTAAGATTCACATACACCCCTAATCACTTGTAACCCTTTACCTGTCAAAGGAACCAATACGGCCCGCAGTCTGGTGAATTAGTAGGAAGAGGTTTGGATGATCTGTGCTCCACTTTGGTCGCTAACCCTGTTCTCATGAAGCAAATCCATTTACATCCCTCGAATAAGCCAAACCACATCCTCTACCAAAGTAGCCAATGCGAAGTACTCCAATTAAGATTGGTCGTCTCTTACGGTTAGTTGGGTCAATCGCGTCCTTGCCGTCACGTCCAAAATTCTAAGGTGGAAATTCTGATGCACCAAATTGGTTTGCTTTAGCATGCAATGGAAAATCTTGTGCCTAAAATGGAAACAGCTATGTAAAAAGGTATAGAATCTTTCGGCTTGACCGTAAAGTGAGATGATCATCACAAGTATTCCTCAGACGGTCGGCAACTGAAGCACTAGATAGAAGTAGTCATCATTTAGTGTTTATGCACTGACTTTTGATTATGTCCAGAATACGGTCAGGGGTGCACGGTTGAACACACTTTTCTCACAATCACTAGTACCTCGAAACTCTATGCCAATTTTTTCCGTTTCGATTGTGTTCTGTGTGACGCGTTTTAGTGAAGTCGGAAAGTTCTGGTAAAAACTTCCGAATACATAACACTGCTTCATTTACGGTAACGCACATGTAAGTCCTGCAATAATCTTGTGTCCAGAAAATGCCACATAAACGTAGATATTTCACCACGGATAATCCAATCATGAAAACACCGACTACATACTGACTTAAGTTTACAGAGTATATAATTTGGTATTCGGTTCGCACTGATTCCCACAATTTCAGTCTATTCTCAGATCATCCTGTGAGTGCTGGCGATGATATTATGACCTGCTATAAGTTGTCATAAGTGTTACTAACACTGTTCAGCTCACGGCCAGTCTGTGTCTCGCCGTTCTCAGTGGTCATCAGCGCTTAACGATCCACACGGGAAGTAGGTTTAAATATATGTTTACCAGGCTTAGGAATATGTGCTGATTGAGATTGCAGTGAAAGTAACTATTCTAAGTTGGGCACACACTGAAAGATTAGCCAGTTTTCCGATATTTCAATTATGACAGTAAGGGGTCATTTCAACTAGAAACCATTCTCGCGAGGTCAGGAATGGGTGATAACACAAAACACACTGGTTAACTGGAAACCTTGCAGTTTCCGGGTGTTAATAAGTTCATGAGATGGGTAACATAGTGAGCGATTGTCAGAGTGACGGAAACAGTAAGTGTGTTTCCACTGGCCAATGCTGAGATAGGTTCATTAATGGTGCAACACTCTGGGACGTTACGTTAATGATCGGGTATATCCGAGAAATTTCGGAATCAGACCACAAAGCTCACACAGATTGCCTACCAAGAGTCGCAATGAGCGTAACTGATATTGTTCACTAGACAGCTATGGAGCATTGCGTTTATTCGTGCAGCAGATCAACCTACGTAACTCATCTGGTTAGTGTGTTTGCATAAAGGTGAACCACATGTGTTATATGCAAAATGTACTTTGTTGACCTACACAACTTCGAACAAGTTTGAACTGATTTGAAGGAAGAAATTGGTGTTGTTAGACCCCCTTGCGGTTTCATAGCATTCGCTCGATGCATTGACCACACTAAAACAAGTCGCTTTTTCGTCCATTCAAAGCTTACTTAACGAGATCGGATTGACCTCCGAAGTCGCCAATTTCGCACGATATCCGTACGCTCTCTCCTTCTCTCTTTCTCTCTCCTCGTCGGAAGCAGATAATTACGCGTCTGCGACAGAAAATGTCTCTCTTGCTTTTTCAACCAACATTTCAGATTAATGCTTCAGTATCAGAAGATTCGTGCGCGCCACTGTCGTTTAGCCTGACAAATGGGTAGATAGTTCTAGTGAAACTGCTTGCTTATCAACAATCGTAGCTAACTATTAGTCTGAGAAACTTCACTCATTCGGTTAAACTGCAACTAACGTGTCGTTAAGACCTTGCGTTACGGTAGGCTGATAGATCCAAACCGAATCGTCTCGTCCAAATTAATCTTGAAAGTGGTTGCAGATAGAAGTTACGTGGTGCACAGCAAATCTGTTTACAAAGATAAGCGTATTTAATAGTCCCACTGGAATCTGAACAGTCTTTGTGTAATCGTGGATTATCCATCAAGAAAGAAAGCCTGTAAAATCGTTTGGGTCATTTGCGTGAATCACATTCATTTATATCCACCGGACCTGTACGGTGAAAAAGCCAGCCAATGAATGAGTTGACGGTCCATTGAACAAGGTCTGTTTTATCATAATGATAGACTCGCGTCTTTTATACAGACGATCACTCGGAAATTCGATGACTGGTGTAGTATATTCCACGCCGTAGAAGAATGATATGTTTCCACCAAATTTGCTTCTATAGCAGTGTCCCGGCTTCGCTGAGAAAACAATTACGTGGAATGTTTGTTGCTCCAAGTTTAAAACCTGTAGGTGTTTGACCAATAAGCTTGCGAACATTGCATCACAGCGATATACGACGTCTTCCGATGTAGATTTGTGTGGGCAGACATGACGAAAGTCAGGTTATCATTTCTGTAAGCTGTAGGCACCAGGGTTTAGGACTTTACACTATGAAGCAGAAATAACCTCGAATGGAAATATTCAAAAACTGATAATCTAAGGAGCAAATCGAAGAGAATTCTGTAACTCCTGGGTGTGCCTAAATGGTTCATTACCAGCTTCCGTCGAACCTGCCCACCAGCACTGATACAATGCCTAGCCTAGGAGAATCGGTCAATGACATGGGCATGCCTATGTAATCTTGGTCGGTGTTAACATCCAATGTGGAGTAAGAAGGAGCTAGGAAACTTATACTACGTATACACAAAATTAAGCATACAGGCTATTTGGGAATAAGTACAGCTAGTTTATGCTTGATATCAGCTGTGTGTAGCCAACATGTTGATTCTTTTGTTGACAGTCCGAGCAATCCAGACGCTCTAAAGTAATCGTTAGCGGACCTGTGTTGTAGATACATTCATCTTCAGAAGGATTACTGAACATTGGTCTGTGCATTTTAGCCAGTCAGAACCATTGTATCTGCTCTGCAGAGGATACACTTGACCTTGTCATAGAAACCAACACCAGCTAACCTGGAGGCATTCATCCCAGGTGATATTGCCTTGTATTCAGTTAGGGTATTCCGTCCCATTTGACTAATAGGGGACCTATCAAAGCATATCTGAAATCGACCTTTTCTCCACTGACGCATCCGCACCAGTGCAATGGGCTCAGCAACAGACGTAACATTTGTTGCAAGAAAGAAGAACTGTAGAGTCCTATAATTTCAGGTGATTCGGCTGATTATCGTGCAAAAATCGGCTCGGTTACAGGGCGCTGGACCCTTATTCAGGCGTCGAAGTTTGTGATTAACATTGGATTCAGTGCTACCAGTGTTAGACCACAACACACTGGGACCAAACAACACCTGACTACTATCGAACTGACGGCACAAACGTCAACGCGAATAATCCAAAAAATTGACTATACAGTGGAACAAGTCTAGTTATTTCTGACGGTAAGTTTGTTGCGTCACAGTACCGTATTTCAGATAAGTAGGTTGCTCCGAGCATCATTCACAGTTGGCAACAACTTTCACATTCACGCTGATTGGTTGGGCTGTATGCTTTCAAAATGAAGCATCGCACTGTATAGTGTCACATGTGTTGGAGTTCATATGTGGTGCATATCTTTGCTTTATAAGCAGGTAGATGGAAGTGAAACTCCTGGCCACAACAAAGAAACTCACTGTGTAAGCCTTAGTATAATCGAAAGTCAATGCTTTTCCAAAGGAACTTAGAAAATTTATCCGAACAAGATAGATGTAATCACACATGGACCTTTTACACAATCATCTAAAACCAATCAGTTCACAGCGCGATCACGCATTAGACTGGATGGCATATGTTCAGAATTGTTCACTACGCATAACTGAAAGGATACAGCTAACGATTAACACTGTTGCATTACTTTGAAATGCCCAGACCAACCCATACTGAAGGACTTATCAACGCGTTCTTAAAGGATAGGTTTTGTTCCCTTGGCCAATGAGGAGAACGTGCAGATAAATTCCTGATTAAGCCAAGAAGAATTGTCCGACACAGACTAGTTTGCCACCAAGAACAAAACCGGACAGGCAGCAGAACGAACCAAACGGAGGTTAACTGTAAGCCAACTGCTAAAAATATTTTGTCTGATCGTTTACAAGTGTCATCATGATATAGTCGATAGTGTTTAGGAGATGCAGCCAAATTAATTGTAAGCAACATAGCTTCTGGCCACTGTATGAAAGATAGAATGATTAAGCGGCCACCAAGACGGCATTTGTGGTGATTACTTTTCCCGAGAACTAGTTTACTTGCCACCGTGACAAAACGAATCAAGCGCTAACCGGAAGTACTCCTTTTGTCCCGCCGTGCTTGTCTACTTGCTATTTTGAATCGTAGCCTGTTTGAAGCAAAATTCATCTTTATTTTCTGTGGCTGATGACTTCCGCATAACCAAACCTAGCATCATTTACTGATAGTATGTTTAAGTAAACACAGACATAGCTACTTTCGACACACCTGAGCCCTATCGACTAATACGTTCTTCTAAGCTGTCTCAAACTAAAGTCCCCCAGAAATAGACTAGCGACAAAATTGGTGGTCGGGACATTTGTTCTCCAACTTTGGTCTGCTCGCTTAGATTCGATCGATTGGCTCGTCTTTCGCCGCTGGAACCTGTGTATCCACCTCAACCTGTGATGTTCGAGTTAACCATGTGAAAACTAGGTCAAGGGGTTTCTCTCTGTTGCGGTTCGATTGGTGACAGACGCGCGATCTGGACATTTTCCTTCCGCCTTTGTCACATTTGCGTCTACTGCCCCGATGCACCAATCCGTTCTGCACTCCACCCCCATGCATGTGTTATGATAATCACGTATGCTAGTCTCATGGCATGAGGGCAAATGAACCAATCAGAAGGAAAGGTCAAAGGTGAGGTCAGGTTTTCACGGACGTAGAATGGAAGATACGTTAGCGGCTGGTCGATAGACAAATTGGCGTTCCTCCATTGGGATTGGTTACTTTGAGCGCTAATAGCGTCTGGAACAAGTGTTATTCGAATTCAGTGGAGTCTGAGCTTAGAATTCATAAGAGAACTCAAACTACTGTTTGGTGAAGGAGATTAGCTTTGTGGCATTACCAACATGAACCAGTATATCCATCCGGACCACAAAGATGATCACAGGAACTATAGTTCAGAGTGTGCATGTTCACTACAGTTCTTTCATAAATACGCTTAGCTGACAGTTGATAAACTTCACCTGCATTCACTGCTGTTCGAATCACATTAATTTTACAAAGTAAATCATTTTTAACGTTGGGTAAGATTATTCAGTAAAGCAAACCACTACATGAATCGAATTAAAAGAATGCTACTCCAGTTAACCAATTACTGGGCACTTTACTCCATCGTTTGAAATTGTTTCCAAAGTGCAACAACTCTGTAGATGGATATCACATGCAAATTAAAGTAAACCAGAATGTACCCAATTAATCAAGCTTTGGGTTATACTTGGTGGACTTATCTTATGAGAGATTATCACGCAGAGTTCCACTGGAATGAAAATCAACACTCATCACACTGAACGTATATACCGTTGTCGGTAACACTGCAGGGGTGACTGTGCATGTATTGAGTTGAGGATTTGCTGATGGTCGTCAACACCATCACCGCGTGTTTCCTACACCTATTAAGGAAAGTTGTTTTCAACGGCAGTTTGTTGCAGTCAGACATGTATGACTCTGTATGTCGAGCTGTTCTTAACATAGCGTGACAGATTATCCCGTGTATCGCATTTTTTTGTCAACCAGCCAAAACCGCAAACCAAATCATGTAAGACACGATGAGTGTATTTTCAGAAGGCAACCAAATGGAATACGACCGATGGACCATACTTGACAAAGGAATGACAACCTACCTGAAGGCAACTAGCATGAACTTGTTTACAATCTTTTTGTTGCTGTAGCTTGTCACCGTTTGCTTACATTGTGTACGTGATTTGTGTCTGTGTAAATTTGTGACAGCCCTCTGCAAACGCCCACGAGTATACATTTTTCTGACCTTCATCGTTTAGGCCTGTGAGGCAGACCTGCTTCAGATGACGCCACGTATGGGGGTGTGCTTTTGCGAGCCTGTTGAGTTCCATCGTACGTCTACAGGACAGCATCATTTGGACTAGCGACAACAATTGACATGATTTTAGTAGTCGGTTGATTGTAACGATATTTTAATGACTTCCTGACTTAGGTAACAGAAAGAACCCCAATAAAAGGAAACGACCGACGGCTATAGTGGTTAGTTGAGGTAAAATGTTTCCAAACGCTCCAACCCTACCCCGAGCTAGCAATTCTATGGAGGTCAACCAGAACTGCAATCAGACGAATTCGTGAGATCGAAATGTGTTGCAGACTGTTCTGTAGTCATTCAGTGCTAAATGAATGTTGAAACTGACATTCTAAACCGCAAATGCTAGAACATATCCAATTCATGTAAACAATACGATTTCAGTACTCAGCAGTTGCGTTGGTCTAGTCTAGATTGAAGAGCATAAGGAATCTTATTTGGACAATCAGTCCGCTGGAGCATATACAACATTCCATGCCACACACTGGGCTGGGCGGATAAATGAGACCAAATGCAACGTTCCTGAACTTCTGATGTGATTTGTAGCTTAACTGGTGCAACGATTATAACGTCTGAACGTTCTCTTTCGTTGATGGTTCGAATTCATCCGAATTCCACACTTTTCGCAATTAAGTCTCACCTACATTATGATAAATTAAAGTTTCCTGTATTGAGCCTGTTCATTAGAAAGTGAAGTTTTTCGCTAAGCAGCGCATTTATGGTCCATCATCCAATGGAATACACAAATAACATTATGGTGATCCCAAGTATAACCTACTACAGGTTTTTATTAGATTGAAACAAATTAACCGGAGATGCCGTGTATCGCTCTTAGATCGTATTAACGAACACAGATAAATCAGTAGAAGTGATGAGCTATCCGCCAACCTTTATTTCTATACACACTTGTACTCGAACCGATCACTGGTTGCCACAATTTCAAGGATAAAGCTGCCACACCTGCATGCGTGGACTTACGTAGGGGGTACACGGATACGATAAAAAAACTCAGCATGTGTTCTATGTACTCATTTGTGTCTATCTTGACCTGTTAGTCACAAATGAGTCTAAAAACAGGACACTAATTTACAGAAGGTTTACTCGAACGGATTGCAACAGGGAGCAATATGGGTTCCGTTTATAGTCATTCCAAAGTAAGAGAGACAGCATGTGACATTCGTGAGCCCCGTATAAGCTTCCATGAAGCTCAGGTCATTGATATTCCGGATAATGTGGATATAAAAATCAAAAGTATTTCATCTCCGGTTTTAAAGACCAAGTCTCAGGAATCCAACATGAACTATTGGTCTGTCTCCCTGAGACAGTTTACTTTAGCACAGATTCCAAAGTAGTGTGATCTACACATACGAAACAGTTTGTGAAATCTCATTCTCTTTTTCCAGCCATCTCGTTAAACTCGACAATGGTGCCGACGGAGAACACTGAATAGAGATTCCTGAGCAGCCAGGGAGTTAAGTGATCAAGAATCATAGGTTTTACTTAGAACAGAACGTGCTGACAGTCAAATTTAATGCACACGCGTGCTTGTTTCAGGACGATATAAATGTTGAGCAATCACTTCATGAACAGGGGGTACTCATCTTTACAGACAGTGTAGTGAGTTCAGTTGACCAACAGATCACCTGTTTGAACTACTATCTGATCAGCTAGGACAAACAGAGTTATATCTAATATTCATCTTTAGGCACATCACCAGGCGTACAATGTAAAAACTAGGACTAACCTGTTAACTGGTTAAAATTCGTTCCGAATGCGTTCACCGAAAGTACACAATAAGAGCCTACAGAACGTTTGCGCAAAAGGGTGCAACTACATTCGAACAGGCGCTCACATATGCCCAATTCTAGCGGGTGAAGCGGGCATTTGAGAAAACCGGTTCAGACATTCTGGGAACTGCAGCTAACGACTGACAACCGGACTTGCACATCTGCAAACGATGAATAACATCGTTTAACGTCAGTGTCTACGCTTCTAACTGCCGGATTCAGTTGTCTTTGAATTTATCACCTAGCCACACAAGCGACACATAACAGTCCGACTTACAACATGCCTATCCCGGTCATTAGAACACGATAAGTAGAGACAGTTAACTGAATCAAATCACTTTCAAACTCTACAGGTTCGATCGGTGACTGAATAGACAAGACTATTTGCTTAATCATATGAAGGCTACCTCATTGCAGTGATATTAAGAAACTCTGTCATTCTAACTTCTGCTATTTGTAACTGTGACGCAAATAGCTCTCTCATTTTGGTCACATACGTAGGGGTGTGTTCACTATCCCATCGGCGTTGAGTCGCCATCGAACTCTGTGGCACATGTTTCAGATCTCAATTATCTACAGGCGAAGGGAGTGGTTGAGATGAGTGGTCGCCAGTGTATGTTACGCTTTTACCCTTCGGTCACCAATTCAGCAGCGGTACCATCAACTGAACGTGGCAATGACAATGGACAGTGTGTGGATAACCAACTGAATGATAGATAAGGTCGCCAATTGATTCGGTTGTTCAACGATGTTCCCACTTACATGTTACCGGTGACAGTGTTTGATAATTCAAATTTCTCTCCGCAAACACTGCACCCCAACTACCGTAACTGGATGACGACACAAATCACTTCTTCAAATCTGTTACAAACCTGAGCAGTTGATTAACATAGATGTATGCCAGCCTATAGAAATAGACACTTGTAGTGTTGTGTGGTTTACAGGGTGACATAGCATGGTACGAATTCCGAGACAGCTGATGACAGCTGGAGGCACCCTGATCTTTAGGGTTCTGGCTTCGAAGCCATACGAAAAAATGTTATCCTACGAATTTGTTAAAGATATTCAGAATGGTAGCACCCTACAAAGGATTGGGATCCTATGAAATCAATCGAGTTTAGTATGGTGGATATCTAGATTTGGACGCAAGAAGGTTTTGAAAAATGAAGAATTATTGCAACATTGCTAAAACCCTCTTATGTAAGACCAGTCAGCGAGGCAGGAAAAAACCAAGTATGTCTGTTCCGTACTGTTAACTTGACTGCCTCTATTCGAGCCGACAATACTGTAACTTTAATTGAAAGAATGAAAATCATTTCCCAGTCACGTCTTGAATTAACAGCTTGAATGACTTTTCAAGAAATTATGTAACTTCAACATAGATGGGTTTACTGAAAGTAGACCTACAGTTGAATAATGAAAGGTGTCAGTATTGTTTCGTGTGAGTAACTGAGCAAGGGTCCCTTTCTCGTCGTTAGGGTCTATTATAAAATCACTGTGAAATATATCAGCCTTTTTGTAAAAACAAAGGACTATCCGATTGGGGTCCAACTTGCTTTCCACCCCGTTTACCTGGATGGACATAGCCTACTTTAGTTTGCCGGTTCTACAGTGTCTACAGCCTCCAGTATTCAAAGCTGACTACACAGTCATCCTTGATGTTGATCCTCAAACCGATACTCCACGACCGTTTCCGTCTTTGACTGGACTCAGAGGGCGACTTATAGTGACGAAGTAGTGCTACACGACGCCAATTTTCAAAACGAAGCACTCTGATCCATCTTGTCGTTGTGTAGACAGAGACAGTGTGAATCTGTTTCGAACGGATAGTATTCATCTCATGAATAAAGTCTACTTATCATACAGTTAACGGATTTCAAGAATCGTGTTAGTCGCTTATCTAACATGAGTTGTTCAGCTTCGAATTTTACTCGGATTACACCAACCAGATGGTCAACGAAAACTATTAAACTCGTAATGACAGAATGCAGTTTACGTGTGAGTTCGATGAACCGTTACACAGTCATCGGCACAGAGTAGCAAGTTGATTCATCCGAACAAATGATATGCCAGCAAATTGCACATCAAACCGTAAGATTGCTAATCAAGTGTAATCCACTGGATTGTGATTGGCACAATCTGGTGTTAGATTTGAAAAAA
>QNGE01003518.1:2537-47806 GCA_008508345.1 Paragonimus westermani
AAAGGCCCCACTGGCACACCTCCCGGTCTTATTCCTTCGGGTTTACACTGGATATGTGGTGTGTTGGTGGAACTGCAATTGGTGCAGCGCAAGCCAATTGCAGTGATGGATAAGCGCAGGCGTCCTTTGGCTTCGGTCACTGTGACAGGCTAATCCGAATCGGATGCCGCCAACCGTGTTATGTTATTTGGCATTCGTTTATCTGTTAGTGTTAGTGTTGTTAGCATACTGTTCGTTCGATTCTGGCAGGTGTGCTGATGATGTATGTTTTGTTTTTGTGGGTGTAGTTTGTGTGAGCGGCGGGCGTGTTGCTTATTGCTTTCTGTTTTGAACCTGTTCAATTGATCTCTGTCTGATTGCGTTGGGTGTGCGTAGATGGGGTGTGTGCATTTGCGTTGCTTGTATTTGTCGTGTTGATTTTCGTGTTGCCTACGTCTGGGCATGAGAGTGCGCGTATGGTGCACTTATCAGATCAGGTAGGAGATATTGGCTGGGCTGAATTTAATCGCGGATAATGTGTGTGAACCTGTCCGTTTCATGCGCCACTTACACGTTTGTTTTTCTGTTTTTGTTTGACCGATCGGTCAGATGCTTGTTTTTCCCCGTGGCGCGATGTTTTTGTCTATGTGATATTTGTTTTTGCCTTGACATCCGTTTGGACTGTTGTGTTGTATTTCTTGTGTTGTAGTTTGTGTTATATTTTTCTTGTGTGGAAGTACGAACTGTGTTTGTGTGCTGAACTGTAGTCTGTATTTCGCCCTGTTCCGTGTATTACCGTACTCTGGGGATTTACCTGAATTCTCTGGATTGGAGGGCGTGTGTGTCTTGAATATCCTCCTTCATAACTGCTCTCCAGCTGCAGTACATTATGTTGTTCAGGTGCAGACGTTTTTGCTTCTGCTATAGAAAATGTATCAAACAGTACATCTAGAGGCAGTTCATGATCGTTGCTTGCGTTGCTGTCACCCGTTGATAGGATTGACGTCTTCTGGTTGTGCCCGTCTGGTTGTCCACTGCATACATTGCATGGCCGATTCTTGTTCTCACGGTTCCCGGGATCCAAGGGTTAGTTTGCTGCCTGTGTTCTCACGGTTCCCGGGATTCAAGGGTTAGTTTGCTGCCTGGAGTCACGAGTGTACACCAAATCACCAGGGAGAAATACGGGCATACGATTCCCATGGTGCCGGTTAAACTGATTTACCATTTTGTGGTTAGATTCGTTCGAAACGATTGACGGGAACATGGCATCTTCCTTCCCAGAAACACTTCTGTTGGTGATTGATTATTAGGCAATGCTTGGTTTGGCGTTGATCGATATGCTCGTAGAAATGTAACTAAAATTTTTGATGCACACCCTTCTCCTTGTAATTTAATCAAACTCCTTTTAAACGTGTCAACAAAACGTTCAGCCTGTCCATTCGATTGAGGATGGTAAACGGGGCTTCGTATGTGTTGCACGCCCAATGAACGGCAAAATATAGAGAATTCGCCTGACGTAAATTGTAGCCCATTATCTCTAACAATCGTTTCGGTAACCATAAACTGTGAGAAATAGTGGTTGGGACACTACATTGTGGTGGCTGTCGTTTGATTCTTTAACATGAAAATTTCCTGTCATTCGGAGAAAGACTCAACAATAAGAAGATAATACCGGTTATCAATGGACTCTGCGTAGTCAACATGTATACGTGCACCAGGAGCGGGAGAGATCGGCCATGAATAAGGTCCACTTTGGCAGGAGATTTGGCAGCCTTGGCGCAGTTATTACACCGACGTACTAGATGTTCAATATCTAGATCTATATCAGGCCAATAAGCGTAACAACGTGCGGCGGACTATATTCGCACGATTTCAGTGTGGCCTTCGTGTAGCTGATTCAGAACTCTGTTCTGAAGCGTGCGTGATACCACTATTCTGTCGCCAATCATTGAACAACCATCGACTTGTGTTAAGGCATCCTACCGGCGATGAAATGGCTTAAAGTCTGAGTTTATATTAACCTGTGGCCAACCATTTTGCAGGAAAAATAAAATGCGTTAAAGACAAGGGTCTGCGTGAGTACGTTTTTGTATTTCACGAAAGGTGACGGGAAGGTGTCGTACTGAATCTGTGAACGTGGATCTAAATTTGGCATCGACCTCCACGGAGGAAATAACGGTATCTTCAGAAGTCTGATCACGAAATCTCTCGGCGATGAGTCTGGATAATGCATCCACATGTTAAAAACTGGTTGTTCTTACATACTGAATCGTAAAGTTATACCCGATCAAAATTTTTGCTCACCCTTGCAAGCGATTTGCTATGTGTACTAGAATGCCTGTTTTAGTGCCAAAAATAGACAACGGTGGTTTGTGATCGGTGCACAATGTAAATGTTCGACCGAGCAACATTTTCTGGAACTTTCTAACTGCGAAAATAATAGCTAATCCTTCTTTTTCAGTCTGACTGTGGTTTCTTTACGCTGGGGTCAACGTGCGTGAAACGTGACTGACTGCCTTTTGAACACCAGAGGGGAAGCGATGCAACAAAACTGCTCCGATTCTATAATCAGAGCCATCAGCGGATACAACAGTTGGTAATCTAGGGTCAAATTGCGTTAACGCAAGGTCTGACGACAACACGCTCTTGATTCGTTCAAATTCTGGTCAGCAAGCCTCCGACCATACCCATTTAGCATTGTGTTCCAGAAGTCAATTTGAAGGTGCTCGTAAAGCATGCATATTTGGTACAAATTTATTGTAGTAGTTGACAAGACCTAGAAATGCTTGCAATGCGACTTTGTTTTTTGGGGCCGGTAGGTGTTCAATAGCCTCTATCTTCGATGGATCCGGGCGACGACCGTTTCCGTCAACGACTGATCCAAGATAGGCAATGTGATGCATTAAAAATAAGCCTTTTTCGCTGCGAAGGTTAAAACCGTACGTTCTAATTCGGCTGAGAACTTCGTCTAAATGTATCTGATGAACATCGATAGATGGGCTTGCAATTATGATGTCATTCATGTAGGCCGAAGCGTATGACAACCCATTCAACATGGTATCCATAACCTGTTGGAAAATAGCCGGGGCACATTTCACGCCAAATGGCAGTCTGTTATATTGACATAGCCCTCGATGTGTGTTGATGGTCAGATACTGCCTACTTGAGTTGGCAACTTCGATCCAAATGTAAGCATCAGAAAGGTCGATTTTGGAAATCACTTTGCAGCCACTTAGTTGTGTGAACAAATCTTCAGGTATGGGCAGTGGGTACTGATGCGTTTTGCAGCACATCATTCAAGCCAGTGGAAAAATTCCCGTAAATACGAACTGTGCCATTTGCCTTTTTGACTACAACTATGGGGGATGCCCACGCAGAGTAGTCGATTTTTGTTAAAACACCCAACTGCTCCAGTCTTTCTGATTCTGAGTCAACTTGAGTGATCGCAGCGTATCGCACTGGTCTTTTGGGCCGGAAAATTGGTTTGCAATCCGGATTAACGAACAAAGTTGCCTTTGCTGCAGTGCATAGGCCGAGATCACTGTTGAAAATCTGTACACGTTTGGTCTGTAATTCTATTAGAGTGTTATTGCACACTTCAGAACCTTCTGAAGAACTTGGCAATGGAGACAACTGTGCAGATGATACATCACAAAAAGAGCTAATGGGAACATCCCACAAGTGTAATCGTTCTATTCAATCAATTCCTAATAAATTCAGACCATTTGAATCAGCGATATAACACGTACCGGTACAATGTAAATCACGGAATATGAACTCACATTTGATTTCTCCCATAAAGGCGAATGGGTGGCCAGATGAATTGCATGCGATACGTCGTGAGGGTTGGTAAGTGGGCTCCCAAATTTTGTGCCACGTTGAGCGAGAAATAATGGTTATATCCGACACAGTGCCGATTTGTAGTGTTTCCGGAAAATTATTCATCAAAACAGTCAAACATTTGCGTGAACAATGATTGACACTATCAGAGGTAGAAAAAACTACATTTGATTGCCTTCTGAAACGATTCTGGAACTGGTTTCTACCAGATGTAAGACAACGGCCTTCTTTGTGTCTCAAACGGACACACTCTTGACATTTGTGTGACCGAAAACGACAAAGTCGTGCGAAATGCCATTCATCGCAGTGCCAACAGGCCGATGGCGGGCGTTGCCAACTCGTGTTTCTTGATTTACTGCATACTTGTGATTGTGTCCTTGTGACTTTTTCAACCAATGTCAAATCGCGTGTCTCTGATGACTGTAGCATTTGTGAATCCTTCTTTAGATTTACTAATCGGAGGCGTTCAGACGTTAGCTCCTGCAAGGAAGAGGATTGTGCTGAATCGAGTTTCGCCAATAACCGGGTTAGGGTGTCAGCGTCTGCTGCTGTGGTGAGACCGAAAATAGATCAACCACTTGAATTGATCATCTGATATCTTTTTCAACTGAAATCGTTCGCACACTCTAGTTACCCTTTCCGAGTATGACATAATATCTTCGTCCGGCTGCCGTGCGATTTTCAAACAATTGTAACGTATATTGAAAAGTGATGTGCATTCTCCAGATATATAGTTGAAAGTATGGATACGGTTTCTTGTAATCCGTAGTCTCGAGGGTGATTTGGTAAAATGAAGTTGCAATATTGTGTGTGCTCGTTAGCACCTAATTTCTGCATTAGGGGGCGCACTTTAGCTGGCTCATCCAACGATGCACCATCGACAGCAAATATATCCTTATAACGCCTGTACCATGAAAGAAAGGGTATTCCGCCTTCTGAATCATATGCAAACTCTTGGATGCTACTGGCCAGTAGTTCCTGTAATTTGGTGTCTTCTAAAATGCTGGGACTTTTAGGCTGGATGGAGAGTCTGGTCGCTAGAACTTCCAAAAATTTAGTATTCTGCTGAATCTGTGTTCGCTGCTTAATCTGAGCCTGATGTTGCTGCTGTAAGGGTTGGAGTAAGAGCGTGTTGTCAGCCATCTCTGTCGCCAAATTGTTACAATTCGCCATGTGGCGGGATAAAAGATCTGTGTGCTCAATTTGCTTCCCCAAACGCAACACCTGGATGTGGTCCACAAGGACGTGATCGTTGTTAACATTAAAGAAGTGGACAGTGACCCCGGAAAGTTACAAGCAGCACAGACGATGGATACGGCGGTGCGGGTGGTGATTGACCGACTTTTGTTGGGAGGAAAACCGTCAGAAGACGAGGGAAATCCGAGAGTGAAAGCTTTCAGAATGCACTGGTCCGACTTGTAGTTGAATTGTGCCAGAATTTTGATGTGACAACTGCAGGAGGGAATAAACGTTCCGGTCATACCGTCGGATTTGAGGGCGGTAATTGTGAAAGAATATCATCAGCTGGCTCATACGGGTTTACCTCGCACCTACGAAATGCTGAAACAAAGAGCACACTGGCCGGGAATGAAGAGTGTTGTTAACCGTCCTGTGCGGGCGTGTCAGCAATGTTAGTTACTGAAGAGCAATAACCACTTCAGTCAGTATCCCACACAATCAATCTCGGTCAGTGAAATTGGGGAACTGTGATCGGTGGATGTGATGGACCCCTTTCCAGTACCGGAAATCAATACATCGTAGTCATGACCGAACACTTCACAAGGTGGATCGAAGCAGCCGCTATACCCGATCAGCGCGCAAGCACGGTGTGCAGGGCGGTGATGGGACACATCGTGGAGGATCACGGAATAACGCAAAGCATATTGACTGATCAAGGCCCCTGCTTCGAAAGTGAGGAGTTTCGGAACTGTTTGGAGCGTTTGGGAATAAAGAAAGTACGCACAACTCCATATCATCCTCAATCAAACGGATTGACGGAGAGGAACAATCGCACGACCAAGGAATGGTTGGCTGCGAAAGGGGGAAGCTGGGAAGAAACGTTACCATTGATTCTGTTGGCCCACCGCTGTTCGCCGCAAGGGACAACGAAAAAGTCGCCATTCGAGCTAATGTGTGGGCGCATATCACGCTTGCCAGTCGATCAGGAGACTGGTTTATGGTGGGACCAACGAATGAGCACGCGTGAATTAGCGGAAGCTCGGAGTTTGGCCAACCGAAATTTGAAAAACCCGCGGGAATTTTCCAAGGAGCAGTTAACTGCGAGATTGTCGGGTCGAAGGGCTCTGTTTAACCTTGGTTCTAAGGTTAAATACTAAGACCGGCGGAGAGTGGGGGAAACAGGACCCGGATTTAGGAAGTTCCTGGAAAAGTGGAGGGGAACGTTGTGGCCCAGTGTATCTGATGAGGAATGAGAAAATTCAACACTGAGTGCACGGAAGCCACCTTTGTAAATGGTATGACACTTCGATCAGAAGAGAATGCATACCATGGTGTCAACAGCACCCAGGCCAGCACGGAGATCGTCGAGAGAACGAAGAGAATCTGGACGACTTTTGTTACCACTGGGAAAATCTTTTCGGTGGGCGGAGTGTAGTGAGGACGGACGATCGCACTATACTACTGACACTATCAATATTTAGTAGCGAGGCGACAGCATGGACCGAAATTGCCGCGGGACAAATACGGGAGAGATGCGGGAATGATCTTTGGAGGGTAGAATTACATGGAATGGCTTTTACCACATGAAGGAGCTATGCATTGGCACCCATGGCGACTAAGACGTCACGAGACTATCGTTGTGTGTAAAAGAGTGTTTCTGTTGAGACGCATAACCAGTGTAATAGTTTCTCCGAATTAATAACCTGTGTCTTTCCCGTTCCCAGTCCTCAACAGTAGTCCGACGAATGCACAACCCACTGTAAATACAATGGACACCGGTTGTGTAACAACATCAACAAGTATGATGATATATTCTTGGACCGTTCATCAGGTGTCGTCCAGTAGATGGGGACAGCATTGCTCTTTAAGGGAAACTATTCTTAAATCTCTTCACGCACTTGCAGGAACCAAGGGATAGAGCTAGCAGAAACTGAAGGTTACTGGGAGGTCATCTCGGTTGCTGGCTAAGCAACAACACATCCTTCTGAGATTAGATAATTAGACGCTTACGTACACTTTGTTTTGCAAGTGACTCTGCTAATCACTTTGTCGGTTTCGCAATCACATCGTTCGGAACTATCGTCAACTCAACTGTTGCATGAGTAACTGTTTGTGATCACTGAACACACCTGATGAGGCTTAAACCTAATCATCCAATCACAATGGGAAACTCATCACACATAGCAAGAAAAGGGTTCATTATTAACTAACCAGATGAGCTGGCAGTTATTTTACAATGTGATTTGATTGAACGTGTGGGATGTGAGGAAACTATGTTGACGTTGCACAAACTTTCGATAATAAATGAAACATTGGGGTAGGTTGAGTATACTTTCGGTTTCGCTTGTCATAAGAACTTAGTAAGTGGGCCAGGTTTACTAGCACCCATATCTACACTATCTGATTAATCACGACCGCCCGACACATTTGTTTATATCGGCAATGTTACTTGTTCGACGAATGCACTACCCACTATAAATACAATGGACTCCGGTTGTGTAACAACATCAACAAGTGTGATGATATATTCTTGGACCGTTCATCAGGTGTCGTCCAGTAAATGGGGACAGTATTGCTCTTTAATGGAAACTATTCTTAAATCTCTTCATCTGTGCCACGGAATATGTACTTCACTTTATTTGCTCGTCTCATTCCCGCCGCACCACGTCTGTTCCTGTGTGCTCCAATTTCCTCTCCTCCCCTCGACATATTTTGCAATCGCGTCTTACTGACACCAAACCTATGAGTGCGCTATCTCGCCATTTTGTGTGCTACCGTCAATTTGGAAGCTCACACATACACAGTTTGAGTGGTGGGAAATTCCTATTCCATATTGTATCGCAATGACTTCGGTACGCCTGTCGTCCTCCACATCATCTACCCATGTAAGCCGTGTTGGTGTGATCGAGTTGGTTCGATCTCATGGTCACAATGATAGACCAATGGACAGCAACTAATGCAATCAGTGTTGCTCGTGGTTAGGTTAACGTGAACGTTGTGTTGTGAACCGCGGAGACGGATGGCAGAGAAGTTGTTTATTTGTGGAAACCAATATACGACTTATGCGTCTCAAGGGGACTACGAACAAATACACTCATTTGCACACCACACTCGTCTGAGAATGCTCCAGTCGCTTTGGAACCCATGTCTCAGTTCCGTCATGTGGCACAATCCACTCTACGTGATGCTGCCTTCCAATGATCCTTTCCGTATCTCTCCCGTTCTTATACTGCGATCACTTCGATCCATGCTGTTACTGAATATTTGTGGAACTAGTATGGTGCGACCGTCTATCTTCACTACACTTGTGCGAACTATTACCACCGTCTTGTGAGGCGTGAACTGTGAACGACATTCAAACACTAGCGTTTGATCAGATCACCGCCCACTGCTTACAAGGTGCTGAACGCCTAATTAGACAGTCTGTTAATCGTGGTGTGAGACTTTACACTGATACCGTATTAGTACTTACGCATATGCCCACCGACTTCGAGCACTGTTGAGCCCTGCCGAGCTCGCGATTATCGGGTGGACCGAAATTCCAAACGAAGGTCATGCAGCCACGTGTAAGCAGTTTGGGCTAAACCTGATAGCCACTGACACAGTTGACAGACAGGGAGACAATAGTCGGATGGAACCGGGCCATGATGTACGATCAAGTTGGTGATTTTCTGGCCCGGACTCAGGTTGCCTGTTTACATGGAAGTGAGCTGCTTGTAGCGCCATATCGTTCGGATAACGACAAGCTTGATGGGGCTATTACAACATTCTGTGACTGGCTCGAGTGTTTTCGTTTGAATCAACAATCATTGGCAGTATGTGTGTTTGGCAATGGGGTGTGATGAGTCAGGGGTGCGTGGTTCGTTGTAGGTCAGTTGTGTGGCTTAGACTGGATGTTAGATAGCGTGGTCGGCCTAGGAGATAATTGACGCAATATGGAGGCAGGTCTCTAATCAGTGAGGGAAGAACGCCCATGGGGCTATAAGTCTTTATCCTGGAAACTAACACATCATGACGGTTACCGACAGACACATTCATTTGCATAAAACATTAACCGAAGGACGTCACGGTTGCAACGGTTGCCAGTGCCTAGTTCGTGTATGCACGGCGATACGTTTCGTTCCACAATGCACTCCAGTGTTTCTTGTTTTTCCCCCGCGAATACTTAATAGTTCAACCTATATGCTTATACCTCATCACTGCGTAGTAGTAGAATGAGTGTGAGTAGCATAGTGCGATCGCTCATCTTCACCACATCAGTATTCCTCCTCACTTCTCACCCCTCCCAACCGATTTCCACTTATTCAATACACTAAAAACCGTTATTTGAAAGCATCATATTTCCCAGAACTCAGTTCGGGCGCCGACATACGGAGTCCTGATCAAAGAGCTTAATGGATGATAACGCCCTCTAGCTGAGTCGGATGAGCGAACGGGCACAACACAGGGCTGACATCACAGCCAGGTTAGCTTGATGGGCGCAGAGTACAGGTGCATTCATTTCCAGTGAAGTCGCTCAACTCCATCTATCCAATGTTTTGAACACCAAGGTCCACGATCGATTACACGCTGCTGCTCACACACATCTCAAAGCTTGAGACGCAACGCCAGACTGGATGCGAAAAACAGCCGCACACGCCTGGGTCTAAACAATTTATCATGCTGGAACCAGATCAGCCCCCTTCAATTTAAGTAACAGAATGACGTGTCGGTACTCCGACAGCTGAACGACGTAGTGAACTGGTTTTCATTTATGTAGTCTGTAAGAAAAATTTGAAGAAGGCCAGTAAGCAGTTCAATGCAAGTCATATGGGTAAGCGGCCAGTTACCCGTGAATCAGTTCGAAGGCTGATGAAAAATTTGGTTGCAACAAATAGTGTTCATTATCTGTAAAGAAGTGATCAACTGCACAAATTAACAGATGGTTGTTCTGTCAGGGATATTCTGCGACGTGTATAAAACAATCATTAAGAGAGCATCTGTTGGTTCTGTCGGAACTGTAGCACTTCGAAGTCCACTGTACACAGGATGTCCAAAAGACAAGTACCGATCATACCGGGGGGCCCGATTACAGGAGCTTCGGTTGTCGGATGCAAACAAACTCGAATCATTCTGCACACGTTATTTATCGAGAAGGGATATTCATTAGGCAGTATTTACTGAAGAAGTACTGTTCTTTCTCGTTGGATTCGTGCAGAAGCTCCACTTTTGGCACGTCAACATCCCCTGTCGACTTGTTTCAATCTGATGTCAACATAACTCAAAGCTCATGGTTTCAGTGGGGCTTACAGGTGTTGCATCAGAATGCTGTATATGTGCTGGAGTAAGTACGACTACTCGACTACTTTTGGTTTTAACTGGATGGCACAGCACTACACTGTACACTATATGTGCGGAAATATCTGAATGAAACATTTGGACGACGATGGATCGGCCGCGGTTCAATAAGCGAGGTTCATTAAATATAACTATGTCTCTTTCGAGGAGATTTGACGGATAATTGAAGGTGCGACCACGGTCACTTGCTTCCTGATAGTTATCCAACGACATTTCACCCATAGGACTCGACAGCGTGAACCACCATACCGCATCCACCATCATACAACTTCGACATTCACGGTTCTTTTCATAGGAACAATAAGTGAGTTAAAAGCAGCAGCACCGGATAATTCGGAGACAGCATTTCAACTCTGCTTTTTCTCATAAGTTTACTGAGAACCACCGTCCAGCTTATACATTCTTGGACGTGTTTCAGCTCGATACTGAAAAGAGGATTTCGAAATCAGTTCCTCTAATTTTCTTACATGCAGTTCGGTTGCGGCCGGTTTACTGGTTGATATATACTTTCGTCATCGTCTCCATTTCACACATAACCAATAGAACCTCCGCCGTTATCTTCGTTCATCTTGCGTGAGTCCATCGTTAAGTCAACAGAAGAGTCGGATTATGCTTTCCAGTGTACCAGCCTTACGCCCGGTCTGGGCTGGATATATATATATATTAAAATGGGCGGAGTGCAGAAGACTATGCGTAAATATACATACTGACATCGAACGTGGTTCTAGAAGAACAATAACATACAATTAAAATGAACAGTCACTTTTTACTAGGTGTATCAACAGGTGTAAAAACATTGTAGCGGAAACATGCGGTAAAACGTGCAATTAATTCTAGCGATACGATCGGTGGTGCGTTACTGTTGCTCACATAAACAAATATTTTACGCCAGGATAGGAAACGAAACACATGTAATAACGTATGATACAGTTCAGTTGTTCATAGTCGATTTACGGAAACCAGTTGAACGAAAGCGTAACGATCAGATGCAGATAAGACCGGTTAACACAAATCGATTATTCACGTAAAACTCGGAAGTAAAGCTATACTGCTACAAACACGTAAGTAGAGTAAGTCTCAAATGTGGAATTACTGCTCACATCCACAACACATCATGTCAGAGCCGATAAATGACGCGACAAGCCGAAAACATAGCATGACGTATCTCAGAGTCTACATAAAAATCAATAGGTGTTGATTAACGCTTCAGTGGTCTGTACATCCGTTTCGTCCATCAGTGCGGCTTTTTATTATTGTGTATCGTTTGAGTAAATAAATAATCCGTTAGGGAAATATCTTACTGTTACTTTCACAAATGATAGTTCGGTCGTGCCTAATGTGAGGTCAATGGCGCAGTGGTCAACACGGTTGCCTCATGATTGGAATGACCGGAGTTCAAATCCCAGCCGTGGCAAGGATATGCACCACTGATGAGCTCTAATGAGAGCGAAACTCGAGTCTAGTGCTTGTGTTCGAAAGAGGCTGGCTGCACAGTCTATCTGAATGCGAAGGCTGCGATCAAATGTGAGTGATGGTCAACTTGAAAATAAATCAAATCCCCGACTACTGATCAGTAATCAGCCGTTCGTTGGGCGCGTAGATTGCGGAACCAAAGGAGAATACGCAGTCACAAAGAAAGCCACGCCACAGATGATAGACCCCTATAGTGGGGCGGAAGTAACCTCCCCACCTTTTCGTTTTGGCAATGCTTCTTGTAATGCCATTATCCTTGTGTGCATATGTAATCTTGTGGACTTGAATAACATGCCGTAAATTGAACAAAAATGAATGGAAGGAATGAATTAATTCGAGCATTTACAGCCCCAGGAGATCTTTCGATATGGCATCTTTGGCGTGACTGTGAACGACTGAACGTGGGGTGGGCACAGGCAGCTACCCGACCATTTGTAGACAAACGATCAAATGTGAGTGACGGTCAACTTGAAAATAAACCAAATCCCCGACTACTGATCAGTAATTTGAAATATCGCCTTGCACGTTTAATGAGATCGGAGGTTTCGACCTGTCTTGGAAGTCCTAATCGCGGGGTTATCGATTGGAGTTAACAGGCAGTAACTGTGTCTCCTCTCGAGACGATCGGGCAATCTGATCATTGCTCACAAGCGGGAGTGGTTGAGCGTTCAGATTTGATAATTCGGTCGTGCCTAATGTGAGGTCAATGGCGCAGTGGTCAACACGGTTGCCTCATGATTCGAATGGCCGGAGTTCAAATTCCGGCCGTGGCAAGAATATGCCCTACTGATCAGCTCTAATGAGAGCGAAACTTTAGTCTAGTGCTTCTTTTCGAAAGGGGCTGGTTGGAAAGTCTAGCTGAATGCGAAAGCTGCAATCAAATGTGAGTGATGGTCAACTTGAAAAGTTTAAATCTGAGTTGGTCAGTAGTTTTTATAAATATCGCCAGTCAAGTGTATCTCATAAGAATCCGACAATTCGAAAGTATCTGGGTGCCTTGAGAATTCTACGTACACGTGATGACATACTACTCACTCGGTCAGATAATTGTGCCGGAATTGTGATTTTGAAATAACTGGCCGTTTTTAAGTCGAACATCACTCATGTTTGATAACAGATTTCACATCCAGATAGACTTTCCAGCCAGTGTGTTTCGAAAGATGCACTAGACTCGAGTTTCACTCTCATAAGAGCTCGTCAGTAGTGCACATCCTTACCACAGCTGGAGCTAGAACTCCGGTCACGCTTTGTCACAATCCCGGGCACGCTTTCACAAGGCCACCGCACCATTGTCCTTAAACTAGGCACGACCAGCTTAGGAGGCTTAATGAGATCGGAGAATTCGTCCTGTCTAAGGGGTCCTAATCGAGGGGTTATCGATCGGAAGTAACGGTCTGTAACTGTGTCTCCCATTGACACGATCGGGCAACCTGATCAGTACTCACAAGTGAAAGTGGTTGAACGTTCAGATGTGACAATCAGGCCGTACCTAGTGTGGGGTCAATGGAGCAGTGGGCGAGGCGTGACCGGAGTTCTAACTCCAGCTGTGGTAAGGATGTGCACTACTGACGAGCTCTTATGAGAGTGAAACTCGAGTCTAGTGCTTCTTTTGAAGCACACTGGCTGGAAAGTCCATCTGAATGTGAATGCTGTTATCAAACATGAGTGACGTACAACTTAAAAATAGTCAAATCCCCGACAACTTCCCAGAAATCCATTTATGCCGACAAGATGCTATCGGAATTTTCAGATACCAACAACTTCATGAAGACAGAACATGAGAGAGACAAAACGGAGTTTGTTGTAAATCAGAATACTATTCCCTTAAAACGGCTACTGCAACAGAGTCGTATCACACAAACTCAGTTTGACCAGTTGAAACCAACTGGATCCATCATCTCACGTTCGTATGGACTCCCAAGATTCATAAAAGTGGTTGTCTATCTAGACCGATACTTAAATTGTGCAGTTCACTGTATCACGCAACTGTCATTTGATTGGTGGAAGTACTGGATCTTAAATGACAAAATTCATGTCCATATACTCTGCGTGATACCTTCGGGTTTGTGGATTTCGTAAGGGGTAGTAACGCTTGACACCGACTTATGGGTTCCCTCGGTTTAACTCCCCTACTCACAAATGTCCCGTTGATGGAGACAATGAACTTTCGGGTGATCTGATGGAACAATCGGAAAGTATGTCCGGATTACGAAAATCAGACCTAAAAGAATTACTTTTGCGGTATATCCTCAAAGTTCAGTTTGTGTTCAACAGTGATTTGTATCAACAACCGGATGCGGTAGCAACGTGTTCCCCTTTAGGTCCACTGCTGACAGACGTATTCATAGGCAAATTAGAATCCCAAATTGACGATATACTGGTCGTGATACAGTCAAGAGGTGAGTTAACAACCATCTTCCGGATTTTTACTACAGAACACGTTTCATGGCGCTTCATCTAGGAAGAGAAATCCGACAGAGTTCCGTTTCTTAGAGGTCAAATTGACCAGACTTCGAGACGGCATACTGAGTGGGTCGGTACATCGCAAACCTATACGAACTGGCCAACACACGAATTTCAACAGTTTCATGCCCCTTAAACAGAAACGAACTCTAGCCAAAAGGTCAGGCAGCTAGAGCACGAAAGATTTGTTCGTATGATGCAGTAGAGTAGGAATTAAAAACGGTTCGAAATCTATTGAGAGAAAACGATTATCCGGAAAAATTCATCACAGCAAATGTGAAGGAAGAAATCCCGTAAGAGATAGTGCTCACAGCCGTAAAGAAAGCCATGTTTGTAGAAACTCCCCTCTAAAGTGTGTATTGTTACAGACCCGTTCAACCGGTACATGTGCCGGCATCCTTGAGAAGCCGGCTCACAATAGTACAGATATTAAGGTTGAGCATGAAAGACAAGCTACCAGCGCACCACCAATCAGTACTCGTTTGTTCATTTTCATGTTGCCGTTGTACTGCAAAATATGTTGGTAGTACGATTAGGCGCCTGTCGAAAGGACCAAAGAACATCGTCCACCTTGGGTCGGAATCGGCTGTCGTGAATCAATTACTAGCGTCATTGTTGCACATCTAGATGACAACAACCATCGTACAGAAGTCACCAAAGCATTCCGGGTTGTCGACAGAGGTGCCAACACTCAACCAAAAACAGTCTGTCAGCGCATTCTGACGACCTCCGAAACGAGTGTTATCGGATTACACAACCCTAACCTGTGTGTTCTGCTGTTCACAATTAGTGACACAGTGTCCAGGTACCACGCTTCAGTAGCGAACCACCTGTTAGCCAGGAGAATGATATGTTATAGAATTAGTCTTTCGTGTGGGTGGTTTGCAAACAATCAATAAAAACAAATTTGTCTTTTTCCTACACTTAAACTGTCCACTGAAAACGAACAAAGTTCTCTGGGTGAGTGATTGCCTAACTAAATTCTCTCGTCAGATTTGAGGGCAGAACACTCCCGCTTTTCATGCCGATGTGCACGGAGATCACGTGTTGCATACATAAGTAGCTATCTGAGTAGACAACGTTGCATCTCTATTTTCGTTAACTGAACTGTTTTTTTCTAAGCAATCGCACGATAAACTCACATTTGTACACTTTTCCAATTCCGGAAACTTTTTCAGGATTTCCCAACTTTTGCAGACTTTTAAGTCTACGGTGAATACACCTCCCGTAGTTTGTTCATGGGGATTACAGTGTTCTCTATCTTATCAACTTCAAGAAGAACCGTTTTAACTTTAAGCCAAAATCACCGTTAAGCAAGTTGCCGGAACTAGCTGCTAGACTGGTTATTGTAACACCTACGGCGATCGGCGCAGACCGAAGAGTGCACCATGGCAGTGCGTTCACTCACCCTATGAGCGAACTACGCGCTGGACACAGTCTCATTTCGATGCGTATCTGAACTCGAAGTGAACAAAAGTCCAAGGCCACAAATGTGTCCCATGGGTGAGAAAACACGTTAACGGTTATTAGGCCATTTTTGAAATAATCGCAAACAGGGTGTTCTCGAGTCGAATCAGAAAGTACAATATATATATACTCTAACGTCAGTTAACGGTAGAACGTGCGTTTGTATACTGAAGTAATTCGAGTTGATCACATAGTCTGTGCATCGAATTGTCAGGTTCAGTCATGTGAAGATCCGACCTAACCCTATCGTTCCTAAGTCTTTATTCCTATGTATTCTACTTCTGCTTTTTCTGACGGTCACTTGGACCTCGACCTGGATTTTCTGTTTTATCGCGCCAATTCGATGTTTGTACGAATAGTCGGTTGCCTCTTTACGTACTTCTCAAGAGTGGTGCGTGCATAATCTTTTTGCAGCAAGGTTCGTTCCCGTCGTTGTTAAACGTTTTGGCTGCTCGGAAGAACTCTGTTGGACACGAATATCATATTGTATAATTATAATTTACCTTTGGCTTGTTCGTCACCAAATTGCAATCTATTTCCGGAAAACGATCTGTAGATCAGAACTGTCGAACTTGTCTATTTATTCACTCTGGTAATTTGTTCATTAGTACTGTGGCATTGTGACCCAATCTTGTTTTGATTACTTTGGTTAGTTGTTTTACTGTTACGCGTTGCACGTCTTCGTGAAAGATCATACAGTCTGTCCCTCACAAAGACCCAACAGATTCCACAGACTGAAGCATATGTTGAACACTATACAAAAGCCTAATGAGCTGAGTTCATGTAATCTCAATCTTACAATGATTCTCTGTGTCTTGGCTATTAGTTACCACAGTTCGTAGGGAGAATAGTGACCTATGTGTTCCTTTAATAATACTGGAAGCAACGCAACGACTTAGCAACAAGACTTTGCATCAAGTTACGTAGTGAAACGGCTGTGATGAGTCCACGTTAACATAAGCTAAAGGTAGAAACGCCGAAATCGTCACTCACTGTTACACAACTCCACATAAGAGTCTGCATACTCGCATACATTAACTTCACAGCGCCTCTCAATCTCTCATTGTTGTCACTCAACTGGGAGTAGAATATCATAAAGTTCCCGACAAAGAATGTTCCTCAAATGGTTACTCGTGGCTTGTTACCTGTTGACTGTTCGTGACGTTTGAATGAGGAGTGGAACACCTTATGCAGGGCAGTATTCTATCAAAGCGTCGTTCGTTTCTGAAATTTTGTTCGAGAAAATCTGTTTCTTTTTTATACTAAAAATGGTTTCGTTTTTTGCTAAAATAAAGTTCGAAAGCTTTGTTTTCTCCCGGAATTTCAACTTGGTTCAAGAATATAATCTTCCGCCCTTTGCGAACATTCCCGACATTTTGATACCACGTTCATAAACACTGCCGATCAACGCCCCTTCGAGTCTCTTACTCTTGGATGACTCGTTTAAGCTCTTGCCTTCCGATTAGTTTACAAACACATAAGTATGGACCCATTCCATCCTCGTATTGTCTTTTGACTGAGCGCCTAAGTATAACTGTTCTGCAGGTCAATCTTCTCATTGTATTCTTGCGTTAGAGTTGCGTTGAGTCGGGTTGATTTCAAGGCTAGTTCGCTGCATAAATCGTGTTCATTTATCTCACGGAGTTATTCGGACTGGTCGTACAAATGTCCTACCTCAGTCGTCGATTTGTGACTATACCTACACTGGTCGTATCAACTGGTGGTGGGTTTTCCTCCATAGAGTGGTCATTGTTTAGGCTGATCTGAATTTAACGATATGGCGCCGTATTAGGCTCATGGTAACACTTATCGCGAAGTCGACCAATCCGGTGATGGGTCAGCGGGTTTCTGTCAGTCATTCTCAGCTCATGGACCACACCTTGAACAACGTCCCTGAATTTATGTTCAAATGGCTGGACAAAGTCACATGTGAACCCCCGTTCAGATGATGTGAGCGCGTATCCAGTATTGATCTGCTTCAACAGGTAGGTTCATAGAAGGTTCAAATGCTGCTCCACAAACTCGGACAACCGGAGCATTTAGGTGGGTTGCTAAAACGGTACAATGTGTTCGCTCGTTTTGCGTTGTTACCTTCGTAAAAAATCTGCACTTTAAGTGTTCAACCCTACCCTGAACTATTGCCGTAACTCTTGTGTCTTCATATCTTTTGTAATATAACCGAAGGTGCCCCACTTTGACGATATCGAAACTCGTTTATCGCGGGACAGCAATGTGCACAATGTGCTTCGCTGTCAAATTCCGCCGATCACCTCCCCTACACCAACCTCATCGTTCTACTGTCGTTCTGACAACACTATGCGGTAAACGCACACGTTTGATTGAATGTTTGTCTGCGATTATGTTCGCCAGAGATTAATAACATACAGATCGAATAGACGGACTGTGATTACATATGTACGCTGGACCAATAATGCGTGTATTTCCTTGACAAACAGCTACATTTTTACAAAAACGTGAAAGGCTACTTATAAGGTGTCTTAGTTCATTTGACACATTTTAGTTTTCGTGTCAAAGGACTAATAGTTTCACATAAAAAGTGATTTGTAATATTTATTTAGATATTCTTCAGAATGTACACGTTTTGTTTTCATAATTTAAGTCTAGCTGCTGGTGATTTATCAACATTTCATATCTGATCGGTTGGCTTTGTTGTCCCAGTGTTTTACTCACCACAGTCCACGATCTATAGCTGTTGTCTGCAAGCAAACGCCTTAACGTTTGAAGTGCACCTCAGAGCCAGGAATCAGCATGTACTGATGAATGTAAACGGACGAGGTAAAAAATGTGTTGTTTCATAATGGGGTGTGCGATTAACAAAATTTCTTTTCCAAATGGTGCACCCTAAATAGCCGCATTCATGAACCAAAAACATCAGTAGAGCATTGGATGGACGCTAACAATTTTCCCTCAAAAACTGAGGCGCTTCACCTCGTAGTTTCGAGTTCACCGAGCCATTTATGGACTCTGATGTGATGTTATATAGCAGTGTTGTCAAACATTAAACTGCAAGTACCATTTCTTAGTTTTATGGCCTCGTTATTTAACCTTGTCATTCAACCTCATGTCTACATATAATATTTGGCCAATTTTAACCATATATTGGGGGCGGGATGAAAGCAAATTACTGTGCCACCGAGGCTGACAGGGGCGCCTCTTTCTGCAGTGATTGTTAAACTGGGTTGTTATGTTTTCATACAAGCCTGCTTTGTCATGAATATTGTCGTTTGCAAATGAGATTCAACTGTATATCATGCTACACTCAGATCACACTGCTGGACCGCGATTAAGAGGACAGGATGTCGTTTTTGTAGAAACGAATACCGATACAATCCTGATAAACATTTTTACTCTATAGATTGGCCATCTAGATAGTGCGCGATACAAATAGCTAGAATTGATTGTCTCCTTGATCTACGTGTGTTTTCGAAGACATACAAAATCAATTTTTTAGCGTCCAGATTAAATAAGTTTCCAAAATGCAGCGTTATGGTGTCTAGTGTATAGAATTCCACAACACAAACCGAAACGTCACCATAGTGAGACGGTACCCAGTAGTATGTTCATTCTGATTCCTTACCTTATTTAGAGCTGATTAAATCCACTAGGTATACGGTACTGTCAGTGGTCTGTATGGATAGAGTGTTCAACCTGCAAGACTACCAATCATCGGGGCGAGAATAGAAGAAAAATATCCCCCATCGCTCTACTAACTGGGCAAGGTTCGCTCGACATACCTGGCGGTTTGGGTGACGGGTGCGATGACAACAAAGACGAAAATCGAAGACCTTGTCAATCTGAGTGAGTCATTCGTGCACATGCAGAAAGATGACCAATGTGGCAGAAACGTCATCCGAGCGCAAAAATGCGGAGCCCCGTGGCTCACTGAACGAGCACGCCTTTCAACCGGGTCGGGTGAGGGAACGGGAACAACACACCACTGAAGCCACAGCCAAATTAGCTAGCTGCGCGCAGGATAAGGCTGTATACCCAGTTTCAGTGTAGTCACACGGCCACGACGTTCCAGTGTTTTGGTCATCACGGCCCTCGATCGGTAACACCGGGTTGTTCACACACTTCCCCGCAAGCGTTGCAGAGCTTGAAAGACGATGCTGGAGGACGGGGAACCAGCATGCAACAGTGAGTGCAAATGGACAAAATGAAAATTCGATAATTCCCTAACCGACTNGCCACAGCCAAATTAGCTAGCTGCGCGCAGGATAAGGCTGTATACCCAGTTTGAGTGTAGTCACACGACCACGACGTTCCAGTGTTTTGGTCATCACGGCCCTCGATCGGTAACACCTGGTTGTTCACACACTTCCCCGCAAGCGTTGCAGAGCTTGAAAGACGATGTTGGAAGACGGAGAACCAGCATGCAACAGTGAGTGCAAACGGACAAAGTGAAAATTCGATAATTCCCTAACCGACTGCGACATCACAGCAGTATTTCACCAAACGGTAGATGATAATTAGGGGCTGCATTCATGAACGAAACATATTTTCATATCACGACCAGACTGATCAACATCTAACAATCTTTCCGTAGAGTCTGAGGTATATTGTGCTATTTTTAGATTTGTCGCGCCATTTGTGGAGTCTGACTTGACGTATTATGGCCATGTTGTGAAAACAACAATTCTCGTTTGGGGTCTACCTCGGTTTTGTGGTTTCGTTACTGAGTCGTGTTGTTCCACTCCTTGTCAACGGTTTCCTGCCTGACCATTTTCTCCGTGCCGAGGACGTGGTGTGCAGTTCGTTCAGAAATGTTGTCCAGATTGAAGTGCAGTGTTTTCTTGACACCTGTTTCGTCCTGGAAAACGATGTAATCGAAATGCGAACGGACTGTTCAGTTTAGGTTGGTGCAAAACATTCGCATCATACGGGTTTCGATTGTGTGATTACGAACTAGAATGACATGTCGGCACACGCGGTTACCGGTTGAGCTGGTCGAAGTGTGTAGCCTAACGCCTTTCTTCCAAGTGTCGTGTTTGTTCGCAGACCGAGTTCTACGGACTGTGCAGAATAGAAGTGGAGATAATTTGGATGGCGGTATAGAATCGATACTTCCATTTTACTGAATGTACGACGGACTTGTGGGCCCTGGGGTGACTAATTAGATTTGTGTGCCTGTGCCTGTCTGACTCAGGTCACGGTGAGTACTATCAGGGCACACGTTTTACAGTTCAGTGTACCAATAACGATAGAAGACATACATGGTGAGATTTTAACACTTTGTTTACTTTCTTAAGTCAGGAACGTAAAACATTTAAGTATATTGGACATGCGAATAGCAAAAACAATAGAAACAATCAACGAATGTCCTCAGTTCCAGAACAGACAAACTACGTAAGTCAACAGCTTATGCACACACAATACCGGACGGCGAGTATTGGTTAACATTACCTCGGAGAAAGCAAGCAGTTTCGGATTCCGGTTGCGTAACAATACTTGAAACTAGTTGGTGGGGTCAACAGCGTAACATGTTTCCATGATGTGCTTTGTGATGGATGAAGTCGGATTTCGTCTCAGTCGCTCTGTTGCCATTTTCTGGTGCATCATGACATGCACGAACCACTCAGACGTATGTTCACTCTTTCTTTGTCGTAGGTACCTATCTGTTCTGTCGACATAGACGTCACCGCAACTTCTAGTGAACTGATGGATTACCTGTGAGACGGAACATTTTAGTAGGTCAAAGCTATGAATAAGTTGAGCGATACTCCTAGTTGAAAGTAGCAGTCGTAATTCAACCATAGGGTTTTACGAGTTAGAGAAGACTGTGATTTTTGGCGTACGTCAATTGTGATATGATCGCTTTTGAAAGGTTGGTTCAAAAATACCGGCTTCTTAGGAAAAGGCGGTTTTGATCGGTCTTTTCTGGCCGATGAACTTTTCAGGGTATCCTTTTGTGAGCAGCAACTTTCCTAATCTCTCTTTCTTTCCTTGCAAGCAGTCATCCTTGCATATCTCCCGAGCTGTATGAAACAGGGTTCGTACCAGGTCTCTTGTATAACTAATAGATGCAAAGAAACTGTAAATACTGAGCGCCCCCAGTGGTCTTGCGGTGTACTGAACGTTGGAGTGAGCCATCCTACGGTCTAGTAAGTAAAACGTCTAGAAAATATAAACTGACGTCCTGTAGTGAGGACGAGCGATCACACTATATTACTCACACCATTGCTATTCAGTAGCGAAGCAAAGCATGGATTTTGACATCGGAATGACCGCGGAAAAAATAGAGGGAACACTGGAGTGCAGCATCGTATGAAATGGCTTTTGCTACACGAAGGAGCTGAGCATTTGCGTCCGTGGCAACCGTGAATTTTCGAGACGAGTGTCGTACGCAGATGCGTGTTTTTGTTTGTGGTCCTGCTGAAACGCATAACCCATGGATTGATTTTCCAAATAAACAACCACTTGCGGTGTACTGAACGTTGGAGTGAGCCATCCTACGGTCTAGTAAGTAAAACGTCTAGAAAATATAAACTGACGTCCTGTAGTGAGGACGAGCGATCACACTATATTACTCACACCATTGCTATTCAGTAGCGAAGCAAAGCATGGATTTTGACATCGGAATGACCGCGGAAAAAATAGAGGGAACACTGGAGTGCAGCATCGTATGAAATGGCTTTTGCTACACGAAGGAGCTGAGCATTTGCGTCCGTGGCAACCGTGAATTTTCGAGACGAGTGTCGTACGCAGATGCGTGTTTTTGTTTGTGGTCCTGCTGAAACGCATAACCCATGGATTGATTTTCCAAATAAACAACCCTTGTGCTATCCGCGTTCTTGGCTCACAGCAGTTTGTTTCCTCTCGGTGAGAACTGAAAAGATTGGGGTGGACGGAATTAAAAAGCTTTATTAGTTCAGTTTGTCGAAGAGCAGCCCCGCACAACTTGCCTTAACAACCGAAAATTGTTCACATAATAGACAGATGTCTCCAGACGTATTGATTCTTGCAAGTAGATGAATCTGTAGTGGACCAGCTAAATTACATGCTGCAGATTGAGTTTGAAGTTGAAGGATATATGCGTGAATAGCCTGTTTTGTTCCATCATTATGTGTGAAACTTCGCTGTTTTCGCAGCCTCGAATCTGACAGATTGGACATGCTTATGCAGCCGATACTTTAAAGACTCTTACAGAAGTAAAATGGGAGAATCGAGAACTATGGGATTTCTGAAAAACTCGTTTGCATCCTTGTAAATAATCGAAAGAAAATGTAATGTCTTCTTCTCCTCATTCACATATTTACATGTGATACACCAAATTTCAAAAGGTTCCAAATTATCTTCGATATCCCATGAACTTGAGTGAACAGTCAGATTTTCCAAACTGAAAAATCCATCGTGAGAAATTTATCCACTGCGACTCGTGTTCACTTTCAATGCAATAAACAACTTCGTATCCCAAACGACTTTTGCAGTCACAAATTCCTAAGTCTACGGTTAATTGAAAATTTCTGTGCCCAACTCATATTGGTTTTTAAGTTTTGTTTAATAACATGAAGAAATGCATTCTATCACAACCTCCTATGATCTTCCGGAAATATACAAAACGTTATTAGTGAATTATTGAATCACATCCCTCATTATCCAGTGAACATTTTTTACACATTTCTGTTACTTGGTCGAATATGTGAACTTATTATCGGAATGGATAAACGTTTTCTTTCTTCAGAGTTTCGGTAGAAAGTCATCGTGTGCTTCGTGTTGTGACCGTAAAAAAGGCTTCACCTGCAAAGTTGTTTTTTTTGCAAGAAAACCCCGCAAGTTGTGTGAAAACATAGGACAACGAACGCGCACGATCAGCTGCATGACTGACTTGTATCTACGATCATTGGACACCAGTGAATTGTCATTTGTCTTGATGGCTCATCTTCCGCAGTGCGCATACAAGGTTCTAATAGTCGTTTCTGGTCTTTCGTCCTTATCATATTAAGACCTGTCCTTTATTTCCCGAATATATGTAGTATACTACTGACAAACGTAGCGGTCTGTTATACAACACTTTGAACGTCTATCTACAGGATTGTAGGAGAAAACGCGTGGTAGTTTTATTCCTGAAACATTATTGAGAAATCAGGTTACTGTACGTCGGATTGTACTCTGTTTTTTCTTCAAACCAATTCCTCAAGTGACCAGACCTGTTAAATTTATTTTCTCGTACAGTCCAGTCTGAAACTAGTGCGAAACTGTACAATTTAACCACAGTGTTATGCTCTTCAAAACTTTGTTTCCTGTGAAAACCCAGTAATCGTACATAGTTAAATTATCGCAGCATCCTTCTAAGTGAAATCAGCTATTTTTATAGGTAGTGCGGTAGATTTGATTAATTAGAAAAGGCCCAGCTGTAAAAAATCTCGCCTCCAGCTCGATTAGAATTAGAGATAGAAACAACACGTCAAAGCACGAAAATTACTTTACCAGTTGAACCACGGAACCATACGGGGGGCTCAGAAATTTCACATTTGGATATAGTTGTATCTGTTGTCAGTAATACAACTTCAACACTTACTGGTGGATTTACTGGATTCCAGCATCAAAGATTTGAGAAATCCTGTATGGGCGGTGAGTCTAACAAATTATTTGGTGGATTCCATTTGACATGATTTGTTGAGTGGGTAGGTAGATCCAAATGCGAAACGTCTGAGTTCCCGGTGGGGCTTCGTAGGTCAGATGCTAAGACGTTTGGACATTCTGTTTCTGTTGCCGGTTCGAATCCCGACGTATTCTGAATGTTTCATAACTGCGTCTATTCTAAGTTATTAACAGGCTCAGTGCAGGCTCTTAGTAAAATTCAGCAAACTTTACTGAAAAAAACTTGCATGTAATCAAAATTCCCCAGTAAGCCTAGTACGCTGTGTGTTTCTATGCGATTGTGATAACTTGCTTTAGGTTCTGCTGAGCTTTGGTTTTACAATTAATCCATTTAAGTTCAAACACATTTCCTGTGAATGGTACATTAAATTTTATCGTCAAAAGTACGTACTCTAGGCTTCCAGTTGGCTTTCTATTATAGAACTTGTCAAAAGTAATCCCGGACGTTGAAACCCGATTGTTTACTGCATTTTTAGAAACCCAAATTTGTCTCATTTTTTCCTAATTTTCTTCGCGTATGATAAAAACCGCATGTTTATGTCGTAATGAGATTTTGTGGTCTACTCTGGGGCTTTTTGTACTTTTCCGTTACGGATCGATTACTTGTGATATCTTCACTACAAATTATGTAATACTAGGTTTGTAGCTCTGCTGCTGCTGCTGCTCAGTTTATCGAGTTTGGGCATACTGCTTTCGTCGATGGCTCAAATCTGGCCGAAACTTAGACTTTTCGTGATCGGGTCTCTTCTAAGTTATCAGATCTGCCACAATACTTATGAGTAACACAAATTCGATGCTCATCGGTGATGCTCACGGATTCTAGGGTGAACTGACTGAAAAATCCTGCTTGGACAACCAATCGGTTGGGTCATTTGATGGATTCCATAAGACACAGTCGATTGGACAGCTAAATGGGTCGAAATATGGAACTTCTAACCTTCCAGCTTGGATTCGTAGCTTAGATGGTAGGGCGCTGGTCGCGTTTGGGCCTCCTGTTTCCGTTGCCGGTTCAAATCCCAACAAAACCGTGAACTGTGGTAATTGGTCTTTATGTAAATTGTGAAATCTGTTACACTATTCATAGATTCTGTTTATATTGTCATTTTAACCTCTGTTTGTTTTCGAACTCCTTCATCCAATATTGTTTTATTTTAATCTTTTTAAGTGATACATCCGCGTAGAGTTCAGCTCATATCCAAGATTATTTCAGATATCTTTAGGTAAACTATACTCTTCTAACACCATAGAATCAAATCCACCTTTATATGTTCAGTAGTTTACTTTCTAATTGCCTAACGTTATAAATCCTGTGATAGCCAAAGTACATAATCTAGTTTAGAATCATCTTAGATTTTTTTGGCTGCCAACGTAGTTTTGATGAAATATACTATATATACGCAATACAAGCAAATAACTGACCTTAGTGCTATTGACCATAAAATCACTCTTGGGTAATCGTACATTACGGACCGAAAGTGAACCAGAAGTATAGTATGAAATTCGGTTAGAAAGACAACGGCGTCTTAGGGAATACACACAACAATAAATTCAGGAAATTTCCAAATAATTTTCACATATAGTCAAACAACTTCAAATGGTGCAATTAATCTACTAGCGTCATCTTCGTATGTGAAGCTATTAGCAAGAAGTTAGTGAGTAACCAAATGAATGCTAGAATTTTTTCTCTGTCTATCGAAGTCGTCCAAAAAATTCATATCTCAGGTTGATGAACGAAAACTTTAAAACCAGTAACAGCTGGGTCTAAATTTCTTGGTATATATCTTCCATAAAACACAATGAACACAAACGGACGAATTACGAGGGAAGAAATGGTTGTCCTTTTTTAACAACAGAAATTATATGATTGCACACATGTTACACTAGGTTCGGCAACAACCGCAAAGCTGAGTGAATTACCCGTTCTTAGACAACACGTGACTGGACAACAAACTGAGTAAAAACATTACTCTCGTGGTGATTAGACAAAATTATATTTTAGCATTAAAGCAAAACAAGAAAAACATTTGCGGAGCGTCAAGCTTCTCATTCGGGAATCGAGCTCTTCACTTCTTGCAACAGTTGTTCAAACAGTCGCCACCACACGTGCAACCCGAACCACGGCTGCACGGCCCCGCAGAGCAGTTACACCGTCCGTTCTTGCCTCCACTGCAACGACCGCAATCACAAGCTGTTCGGGAAGAAGGAGATTAAGTGACATGTATGTAAATTCTAACCTGACATGTTTGGTTGTTGTGAGATGTTGGTTTCAAATTGAATTCTGTCGACACCATCTAGCAGTATTTATAGGGCGATCGTGTATTCGGTGGCACGTAAATTCACACGTGTACCGGATTAACCAATGAGAACACTTCAAGGTTCCTAAGTGCTACCTGAATTGTTGAAAAATAATGATGTGAAAGAATTTGAACAGTTGCATCGATTTACTGGTATCCCGCGCCTGATTTGAATCAGGCTATAAGCACTGATATCATATAGACTGAGAATTCTTTAAAATGGAACTGAGTAGAATATCATCATTGGTTTCTGTTAGCACTGTAACCTGCCCAATTAACCTTCCTTGTCATCTATTATTCCGATGTTCTTAGAGTGCACTCGTTTATTTTAAATTTGTTTCGTCAATTGTAAAGATAACTATTTGCCTCAGTACTAGGTTGATGAGTTGAACAAAATCCTAGTGGTCTTCTTTCTCCTATGCTTCGGACAGCTTAAGTCACACTCGGAAACTGTAGCTTTCATACCTTCTGGTGAAAAACAGAACGAGAGCAGTGAGCTTACTGCAAAGTACAAAATGACCAGTGGCTTCTGCGAAGTCCGTTCGGAGACAATAAAACAAAACTACCTCGACTAACTTCGATTCTTATAAGAATAGAGACTATGTGCAGCTGATTGGTTATCTACAGATTGTCAAAAAAAGTAACCAGACGATCACAACCGATCACCTTGTTCCGCACCAACTCAACCATCAAAAGCGACGTCATAATTGGTACATTTGCCAGGTATAGATAACTGTGCTAATATATTAGAGATTGCCCGTTATGATAAACTGTCCATGAATTTAACACCAGGCGCTACGTGTAATCAAGTACTCAATGGAATGTGATTCTTCTCATGGACAGATAACTTACAAGACCGTGTTAATTGAGGCAGCTTGCTGCCACCGATTGGTGACAACAAACGTAATTCCGTGGTGGATTGGAGCGCGTGGCTCATGGATGAGTTTTTTTCTCATTTTTACCATTTTCATTTGGGAATTCCAGCCGGAGCTGATTAAGAAAATCTGTCTGAACAGTCCATCTCCTGGATCATTCGGTAGATTCTATACAAGATAACGTGTTGGGCGAGTAAATAGGCCAAAATGTGAAGTTTTCAATTTTCAGACGTCGCTTCGTGGCTCAGGTGGTAAGGCGCTTGCAGCGTCTGGGCATGCCGTCTCTGTCGCTGGTTCGAATCCTACCGAAACCCAGAAGTTCGTCTGTTGGGTCATTTCAGATACCACTTTTTGGTCACTAGACATTATCCCCTGCGAAATAGCAGCGAATCAAATTTACGCCTTTGTGATAAAACAGGTGAACAGAGTTGAAGAGCACTGTTTCCTCAAATGGCCACGGAAGAGGGCCCCATGGCATGATACTCGCATGCATACAGTCAACAAGTCGATGTTGGATTCTCTATCTTTAAACGAATTCTGTAAACACGGAGAAAAGATAACTAAACGTCTTCTTGCACACCTGGAGTTGGAGCTTAAGGAAAGAGGCGGACCACTTCGAATCATTACTGAAGTGCACGATCGATGTTTGCCGCGGCAATTTAGAGCAAAGGCGTCCGTAACACGACCCACATTCAGTACATTTCTGAGGTCATTTCGAAGACGATTTCAGAATACCTAATGAGTTCCATACGTGTGCTGAGCGTCCATGTCCAGTTCTACTGTTGACAAAATAAAACGGACACCAGCGGCTGTTAAAGGGTATACTGCGTGGAGGTCGATCTTAGTGGTGGAGAACCAGGTTGCACTGAACCGATAACATCGAGAGGAGTTCAAACATCATTCCGGTCTCTTCCATCACCAGACCCTAGTTTTATTAGTTATGTTCGGGATTTGTACTACTACAACTTTGTCCCAGATGGAACTACAACACGTCCAGAGGAAAAGTGGCACCTATTCTAATTGCACATGTATATTGCATTATAATTGCGTAAAATGAAATAGTTTACTGGATAATATTCGGCTGTTAAATAGCGAATGCTAGCATGTGTTCCTTCGAGGCACCGGATGGACGGTGAAGAGTGTCATTTGTTGACTCAAACATGTTCATCGGGGATGGAGATAGATGTGTCCCTGGTCATTCGAAGGAAGATAAATGATCCTAGTGGCACTTGTTTTAACTCTGTCACGTTTGGTTTTATGACGGTAAGACGAAGTAAACAGAAATGCCCGTCTTCTTCGTTCTGAAGAAGAAGAAGCAGTTTTATCGTACAAGTTGGGCACAACTTTCACTATTCCCACTATTGTTTACAAATTTATTGTTACAGCTCACTAACATTAAACTCAAGGTATAGACACATTAAGACTGTACGAGGTATCAGCTTGATCAGATACACAGTCAACCGTTTTCTCCTACTACCACATCAACCGTAAAGTGTTCTCGTACACCCAACTCGGAAGGAAATTACGTGATTTAACGACCGACTATGCCATACAAAATGACCACATTGAATTCTTAGTAAAGTGCTGTCGATAGTTTCCACTATCGTTGAGGTTTGGGTGTTGTACATGTTCTGCTTCTCATTGCTCAGTGGAAGTCGACATGCTGAAGGAACATACTGCAATCTGTCCGTTGAGTATGAGATTTTCCTAACGTTGTGCCAGTGTCGAACATCAGTTGTCAAGCCGAGCTAACCGACTGTTGTGCATCCATCACCTTTTAAGTAGTGTAAACTCGTCAGATTATTCACACATTTATTGGGTACAGAACTAGTATGGCCGATCAGAACTCTCAGTGTGGTTATTGTTAATTTTGTATCCGGTAGACTTGATGAACAAAAATAAGTTTGTTTCTTTGAGCAAATACTGAAATTTTAGTTAGTCCTGTGGAATAGGATCAAACCATATAGTAGACTGCACAACTTCACAAAGTCAAACACAGTGACAAAGCCGTGCGGAATCAGCTTATCATTACCACAGTTGCTAGGATGGTCTACAGTTGGACGAAGAGCATGAGGTCCATTACGAACGGTGGGGTGTCCCGAGTTCACGGACAGCCCCATCACCTGATTTAACTTTGCTAGGTTTCCTACTCTAGGGGTACCTCATTTTCTGGACTCTTAACGACAAGCCATTTGAGGTGGTCCACTGTTCAAGATTGTCAAACAGTATCGATGGAAATTCCACCTCGAAGGGGATGGTTTACCGTAGACAAAACTTTGGGCAGTAGTTCATATTCCGTTTAAACGAATCTTCTAACTCTCCTAATAGATAATTTATTCACTTCAAGGTTCATTCTTGCGTGGTTCAGTCTGTGGTTTTCATTGATGTACATTGCTTTGGTCTCCACTATTGTGCAAACGCACTAATAATCCGGCGAAATATTCTGTCGAGTACTGTCATTCAGTCATCAAGTGTTAACATCACTGCGTAGATGCTAAATCCGGGCATGATCTAAGTTCACTGCTGATCACTGGGAATTTTAAACATCTCGTGGACCGCCGATAAATCATGAGATTCTTGGTTGAGCCGTGTGCGTGGATTTCGCCTATGGTGAATACATTCAGTACGTGGAGCGAACTACCTTGTTTTGTTTTCAGCTCATATTTCGGACAATCTGATCACGACTGGACGTGAACAAGTGCAGTGCGAACAAAGTTGTGGTTTTAAAAAAGCATGGGAATATCCGCAGCTATTCCTGGATGGGGACCAGTTTTGATACGACTCTTCGAATTTTCGCCTATCACATTGGTTTGGGTTATACACACATCCATCATAACGACGAATTCGTTCTCATTAAAGGTCACTGTTCACGGTGCTAGGATAATTATGCACAATCAACGATAAAGTTAATCATGGCATCAGGTTTTGCAAGTGGTCTCAGTGAGATAATGACGATTATCTGTTTGTATTACCGCCAGTGACCACGCTTTGTGAACCCACGTACGACAAACGTTAGCTCGGTGCCCACTTTCTGATTTTGAAATTAGTCAGCAGTGACTTGGGATTCACACTATATATATATATCTATATATGTGTATCATACATATCGCAGGGTAAGATTAAGGCTATATACATTCGCACATTGAAACCCGAATCCTTCGTTGATGCCAACTGATCTGGTGGTCCATTAGATCCGAACAACAGTTGGTGACTCAGGGACTATCAGGTTCAATCTCACTCTATCAATCCCTACCGGGTTAATCCAAACAACTATGTGGGTAGCCAAGTTGAGGATGTTGGTTTGAAAGTGCACCCTGAAAAATCATTTATGTCTTTTGAATCCGGAACGACGTATAAAGTAAATTAGACCAGTTGTTTAACTTTTTGTGACCACGGATAGAATTCGAACGGATGCCCACACGTTAATCCTCTTCAATAGATGGTTTACACCATCTGCGTTGAACTTTTCATACCTGTGTTATACCTGCTAAATACTGATGACTGACACTTGATCACAGGATGTACCACCATGTTCCGCTTTTCCTCTGATCTGTGACACCCTTGACACTCATCACTACTCAAAATACCGTTCAAGAAGTTAATGATTGCTGTGATTTCAATTTGCAAAGAATTTCTAGTCGAGGGGTCACCGATTGGGGTTAGTAGGACAGTCACAGTGTCTCCTCTCGAGGAGGTCGGGCAATCGGATCATTACTCGTAAGCGAATGTAGATGAGCCTTCACATATGATGGTTCGGTATTGTCTAATGTGAGGTCACGGGCGCAGTGGTCAACACGGTTGCCTCGTGAAAGCGTGACCGGAATGCTTGTGTTTGCCGTGACTATGATACGCACTATTGACGGGCCCTAACAACAGATCACCTTGAGTCGAGTGCTTTTTTCCGAAAGGGGTCTACTGGGATGTCGATGGGACTGCGGCAGCTGCGATCAGTTGTGGATGATGTTCAATTTATATGAAAACTAAAACCCTCCACTACTCATCACTGTTCAGAATAATAGTTCTTGTGAACGTGACACTTATACAGTGATTTGCTTGCTGGATTTGTACTCCAAAATGGAAATTACACACCCATTCGATATTTTAGCAACACTTCCATTAGCAACGAGCTGACAGCAACAGGTTTTTGTGACTAAAAATGAAATGCTATTAGTAAGTTGTGGACAGAATCTCGTTGCAGTAGACCTGTGTGGCTACTGAACCTGGTGCACTGGTCGAACATCGGCTGATTACGCAAGTCTCAGGTGATTTGAGGATGGAGTGAGTGTCATCATTTATCTAACGTTGAAGTTTTCGGATTGCATTACCAATGGTCGCGGCGTGAACCACTTGTCAGGTGACAAAGCCACATATGACCAACACTTCAATTCGCTTTTGCTCTGCTCATGTAGTACCATAAAGATATGAGCTGACAAGCTGAACGAAGATTTTAGCGTTACAACAGGCAAGCCTGAGTAGAGGAGAATTTGCTGAACGACCTCTGAGGTTTAGAGATGCTGTTACCCTCTACTGGGGAGGGCCGAAGAACATGATATAAACGAAACCAAAGTGGCGATGAGCAGTTTTATTGAGTCGAGATGGTGAAAAACATCACGGTTATAATTCACGCAACGGAGAGCGTATTCAACTGGAGGTTGACACATAAACTCAATGGCTCCACAAGCATCGAGAAACGGACGTCGAGAAACACTACTTGACTACAGTATAAAGTTCAGAATGAGTCCTTCTTATCACTGAATCAGGGGGAGATATGAAATTTTAGATGAGATCCAACTGTGAGAAGTCAGGGCTTCGGCTGGATTCGAACCAGCGACAGACACAGCATGCCTCAACGCGGCAAGCGCTCTACCAGCTGAGCTACGAAGCCACACCAGGAGCTCGGAATTTTCACATTTGGACTCTGTTACCCACCCGTCCCACTGTCTCATATGGAATCCACCAAATGATTCAGGGGATCGACTGCCCCGACAGGATTCCTCAAACAGTTCACGCTGGAATCCACCAACGCCACTGATGAGCATATATATGAAATTGTTTATTGTAGCATGCGGTCCGTGGCAGTTCTTTTCTCATCATTAGTTTCAGTTTAAAATTGACTGGATTTCCCAAATATTGCTCATGCTGACTCCTAGCTGGACTCTGACATATGATTCGCATTCTTAGTAGGCAGTCAGTCCTCTACGATTAGTACCATACTGCTCATTACCACCACAACCATCTGGTATGCTGTGCTAGCGCCCAAACATAACTCGGTTAACACGTTACCCACTACCAACCACACTGTTGTGGTTTGAAACTCTAGTGGCCGCGGTTGCTTCCACTCAGACTTGATCGTTTGTTACATCATATTCCAGCAACGACCTTGACGTAATCGATCAAATACAAATTTCACCATTGGTAATAAATAAGTATTTGAAACAGTTGGTTCCCTTCATAAATTTGAACATAACAGTAAGAAGACGGACACTGGTAGATGCTTGCATTTCGTATTGCCTCTTCAGTACCAAATAACACTAACCAGGAACATATATATGACACTAATGGGATGGGGGATGGTGAAGAATAAAATAGCAAATGGTGTGGAGAACGACAGGACAGAAGTATTAAGTTCATGGGAGTCCAAGGCTTACATATAATTGTTTTTGTACACACAACACTGGCTTGAGACGACTAATCGCGACCGCCTCAGCAAAACGCGAATTAGCGTGGCGCATTATAATTCTGAATGTTAATTCTGGATCAACCCGGTGGCCAGTGGCCAACGTGTGCCTGGCGATAGACGAGGCCGGAAGTTTGCATGATCCCGGGACGAAGGAAGCAGACTGCGCAGTCACACCCTGAAATTATTTCGGCAGATGTTCCTTCATCTTAGAGTTCAAGCACCTATCGGTTCTGCCAATGTAACTTTCGCCACAGTTACACACAAACTGATATATAATACAGTACGACTTGGTGCCAATAGGTTGCTCTCCCTTTACCGAAGGTAGCGGTAGCTTCCGAGTTTGGTCAACGACTACGATTTTAGCCACATTGTATGCTCGCTTAATGGATGCGACGAGAGGTTTGTGGTTAGAAGTGAAGAAGTGTCACATTTGAATGGTAGTTCAATGTAGACTTTCTTCTTCCTAACCGTGGGAACCTTATCTCCTACAATACGCTGTTGGCTGTGTCTATTGATAAATCTTAGTTCATCACTTAAACATTCTGATGAACAAATGCGCCTAGCACGCATAAACAATGTTCTGGCCAATGCTCGCTTATTCTTCATTGGCGTGAAGCTTGTGAAGTGAATGTACTGACCAGTCCCTGTGGGCTTACGATACACACATCTTACCGAACCATCATCCTGGCGACCGATGAGGATGTCTAAAAACGGCAGGCATCCGTTCTTTTCCAGCTCCACTTGTTAATTGCAATAACCTAATGCAACGCGAAGTTATATGAAGATTTACAGGTCAATGCACTCTATGACTGACTCTGATCCTTCAACTTCAAGCTGGAATCCACTTAGAATCTTTGTCATTTGTAAATTGAAGTACCCCTTTGTCACCCCCTTCCCCGGTCCACTTTTGCTTTATAACGCAGCTGGACGTCAACTCGGTCACAAAATGGGTTCTCTGTCACCTTTCGAAACGTTAGCATAAACTGACTCCAAAGAAAACAAGCTACAGAAAATTTACATCTGAACATCACTCACGTTTGATTGCTGTCTTTGAATTAGGGTGGATTTTCCAGCTAGTCTCTTTTGAGAAAGAGATTTAAACTCGACTTTCGCTCTTGTTGGAGCTCATCAGTAGTGCATTTCCTTGACATGGCCGGGACTAGAACTCCATCCAAGGTTCCAAGAGTCAACTGTGTTGACCATTACGCTACTTATCTCACCTTAGGCACGACTGCGTTATCATATGCTAACTGTCAGCTGCATTGGCTTGTGAGTTGTGATCGGATGGCATAGCGTTTTTACAGCAGACGAAGCCGCCAGTGGGGATCCAGACGTACTGCTAGTTTCGCAACAGTGGTGTACTTTTTTAAACTGCCGTAAAAATAACGTACGTTCATAACTCATGAACACATTTAAGTTGGGCAGCAGCTTCTGACAGCCTGATGGGAGCCTATGATGCACTTAATGATTATGCGTTTATCAGAAACGGCTGTTTGGAGTCCGTTAAGGATTGATCGAAGCAGGTGGTCCTGTCGGGATGTGATCGGATGACCCTGACAGTGCAGTGGATTTATTGTAATTCTGCGGGGGTGGGTTCCGGCCTCACGTATAGTGAGGTAGACATGTTTTGCTACCACTGATTGACCTACTAACCTTGCGTTTATTCCACCGTTTTGTTCACGTACTCGACTGCTGAGCTTTATCGTCGATGAGTAGTAGATTCCAAACAAATGCTGTCGGTTGTCCATGGCATTTAATAGGACTGAGAATGGTTGGTTTTTCTTGTTTTCACCTAACCTACTCGTAAGCAGGTTGCTAGGTGACAATACAGACAGCTCTACAAATGGTATTTGGCTGATTGTGGCACCTCCATAATTTTAAAACGGTCAATTATTGACATTACCACATCTAACCATGACCATTGATAGGAGTACATTAGTGGGGTTTTCACTGCCACGGGTCAATTGCTCCGACCAGCCGGTGTAACTATTGAAAATTGTCAAAACCATTTATCAGTTCTTTCGAAACCATTTATCAGTTCTTCCGAATTACTTGTTAAAAAGCCTATCAAATATTGTAAGCAAAATTCAGAGCTGTTTTTTGTTTCGAACTTTTTTTTCGGAAACCTATCATCCTGAAATTATAAGCGAAATTTTTAACCACGAACCTGATACTCATTTAAAATAATCACTTCGTATCACTAACCCACTCGAACATTGTATCAAAAACGAACTCATTCACAAAGGTAGATCCAGTATCCCACGCTCTTCTCAATCACATAGCGTGTGACAAAACGTGATCACACTAATGTAAAAACGAGCAACAGTGATAAAAACGTTTAATTTCTTTTCTTTCTTATATGCGTACATTTGAATCACGTTGGTTTTAGCGTCTCAGAGAGTAGAAACCAACGAAGTTTCCATTGCTTTTAGTAGATGATTATGTACACTGTTATTGCACAGAATGAAAGAAAATTTCGGACCCATATACAAGTCAGTTTTTAAAACATATTTTTGTGATCGATGTGAAAGCCTTACGAGAAGGCTGACTGAGATATACTTAGCGTTCGCTGACCACATTTTAATTCAACCGTTTACTCATACACGAAACATTCTATCACGTTCAGTCAGACGGGTTTACCACAACAGCAGACCAACTTATGAATTAGTTGCGAGACTTGAATTGCAACAACATATGCTAGTAACTGGGTGGTTTTGGTAGGCGTAAGTAGTTCTGTTAAATAATTGCTCTCTAAAATGATTGCTTTGGTTTGTGGAATTACACAGTGTAGCATTTCCTGTACTTCGTAGAGCTGGTCAAGAACTAACTTTGCTCACCACATATTTCACACGATGTTTTCTAAAATCATCGAGGTAGCAATTCATCTGGAAATTGTCAATACGGTTAGTTCCTTCCTTAAAAAAATTGGAATGCAGGTTGTTCGGGGTTAATTAGCTTGAGAGTTAGTCTCAATTGGTATGCGTCTTTATGTAGGTCAAAAATCCAGGGGTTAATAGTCTCTGTTGATTAGGAACTCTTGACTGACAATAGTAAACAAAGGCGACTCACTTTGTTTGGGCTTTCTACCGAATTTTATTCGTGGGTGTCATTTTATAGTTGACTATACTCTGGAAAGTTGTTTAACACGTGAGCGTTCACAACACTGTGTTAAACTGATCGTTCTTCCAACGATTTCTACAAAGCTTCATTTGTGAAATATCTCGGTTGACTTGCAAAACTCACATACTGACCTATACATGGTTTCACTTCAGTAGACTGTTAACCGATATATTGTTATCAAGAACGCATGGTTATAGATCACCGCAATAGCTTCCGATCATGTGACGATTCCATCCAGCGTTTTGTGTCAGCTTATCCAGCAAAACTCTCTCTTAGCTGTTAGACTGTCCGTGTAGAAGATAAAACTTCTCCCATTTCACAAGAGCTCACCAGAGCTCAGGTAGTGTTGCACAAACTACCGTGCGATAGTGAGGTGACCACTGTTTTGCTCAGTCTCTCGGACATCTGGGGATTGTTGACAACCTCAAATATAATTGATTTCTTGCAAAAATGATAATGGTATCTAGTAAATAAAAAAATGCAGGTGAGTGAAGTCAGCACCTGTAAAAAGTTGGTTTACAAAGTGTTAACTTAGTAGACAGCCGTGCAGGGCTGAGTCGAAATGGAATATTTGGGTTCTACCCGATCGGTATGTACATGAGGGCCAATCTGCACTCCAGGTTTGCAAACTGATTTTCTATCTTTCTCCCTACAATTCATTAAAGTTGCGCATCTGTCGGAACGGTGTTTCAGTGTGTTTCACTGTTCGTTACTGAAATGATTGTACGCCTTTAGCTTTCTTGAGTTTGCTTTTTGGTCACCTCCGTTGATGTATTCTGCACATTTATAGATCATTTAACTTATCTTTTGCGCGACCAACATAGAAACACGGACCCGGAAGTAAAGAGATCTCTCCCTCTACTGTAACGACTTGTAAACCTACGAACCGATGCAATGAGGCGGTCACAAAAACGATCAACCAAAGACTGCCGCTTCACTTTGAGAAACAGTGAAAGTTAGGAGCAGACAATATCAATATCATTCCGTATATCGAGAGAAGTTTAACACATCTAAGATTAACCAATCCAAAGACCCTATCGTGTGAAGTTTATTGAGTTCAGTAGGTAGTTAACCGAGACAGAAGTAAATATTCGGTTTCTGGAGCAATGCATCTACCGTTTCAAAGTTCCGAGGTAGTATTGGTGCATCCTACGACGAAAGTGCATCGAATTCGCGGAGACTTCGTTAAAGCATCAAGCTTCGAACGAAAAAAACGTGTGGGCAGGCATGATAATTAATTTAAAAACGAAACAGAACTTCGAAAGAATTGACGCACACTGAAGATGCCGAACTGGAAACATACGTCTATCAAATTGTTGGCAGACGGTGAGTGAATAATAGTTAATCTTTAAAATCACATAAGCTTACTCTAGAAGTGCTATCATTAAGACCAAACTTTTACCGCCGTAGGCATAGGTTGAGAACTGGATTTAGAAACTGAGCTTGATAGTCTTTTGAGCAAATGGACTATCTTCAGCCAGTACCAGATTTTAACGTAATTAGCTAGTTACCAATACCTTACTGTTATCAATACTTTGCTCGAAAATCGATAGTTAAGAACTTGCTGACAAAGATAGCACTTATTGTCACTCGTAGATCTATCACAAAAAGAAACACATCGTATCCTCCAAAGCTGATAAGAACACAGGGGTTGTCATTCTTGAAAACGTGGAGTACTTAAATGAAATTAATTCGTTGGTGGAAGATGCAACCAATTTTTTTAAGGATGGGCGACAAAAAGTTTAAAACAAAGAATATGGAGTAGACTTCGACGAAATCATTGTGATACTTAAAACATTCGGGACTTACCGACTCAAACACATTTGATGAAGTTAGACCAGTGGGCACTGTTATATACAGACTGTGGTTTAGCCATCTTACACAAGGGAGAGGGCGAGTATCTTGAAAGTAACCGAATGAGCATGGAATTACGGACAGTAGAATTGAAACAGCTGCCATGCCGTTTCATGTGTAAAATACACTTTCAGTTTTCAGTTAGATTGTGTCGTCCAAACGACGGCATTTCAATGGAGGGAGGGTCACAGTTAGAGTTATATCTGATTGATAATTTTAGGACGAGGCGGTAGGAACGCAGATCAGATCGCTTGTTTTCTAAAAACGATACATAAATTACATTTTATATGTAGCGATTGAATCAACAAGCCCTAGAAAATTATTAGAGCGGTTTAACTTGGCACATAAAAATATCCGTTTGACCATTGAGCTTGTATTTTATTAATACATGTCTTCCTGTTCAGCCGTTCGGATGAAACGATGCACTGTTGGGTAAACTAGGTTTTGGCAGTATGCGAATCTTCTGGTATTAAGGTAAGAATCAGGTCCTATCCGACGTCTGGTCTCCAGAACTACGAAAATATGTTCTAGTGACATTTTGGAGAAGAGGAGACAGTTTACACCCAACGTGCTTGCCGAAGACAGCTGTTTAAAATGGTCAGTTCATAGATATATGTTGCGCACCGCAAAATCAATCGAGCCAGGCGTTACGGACAAAATATTTGTCCCCATTTTACAACATTTTAATGATGGTGGTATCTCAGATCTAGCCAAACTAGGCGACAAATTTAATACCATACCAATTTTGCGCTTCCACTTAAAACGCACACTGCCTAATCACGTTGTCTCTTACCTTATGTACCATTTCTTTTGCCCTTGTAAAACAACCTATACGGGTTGCACAATGCAACAATTATCTGGACGCCTCCGGGCACATCATCCGATATTGTTGACTCATGGCTTGGAAAAATTTCCCTCGTCTCCGATCATTCCGCATTTGAGAATGTTCAGAAACCCACTCAGACTTATTCCGTCATGTCTATCGCGTCCGGAGGTTGTTTGTTGACAATCGTAGAGGCTATCGTCATTCTGCTGATCTCTCCTCATCAAAACGTCAAATCGCCCATGAACTTTGTCTACGTTCAGGATGAATAGGTTGAATAATAATGATCATTGACAGGCTTTCTCATTTGACACGATCGACTAAGTGTTAGGTAACTAGACCTCAAAAAGACGTGGTTAATCTGGGGTGCACAGTGAACCCTTCGATCCATTATTGTACCTCTCTCCCCACTCGGTTACCTCATGCAAGTGTGTTGCATTTATCATGGTGATGAAACATTGAAAACAAGTTTGTTCGCTATACATTCTTCTTACTTCTAAACTTGGCATATTTATTCAATGCAGACATTTCGGCCTAAAGCATCAGCAGTGTTTGGAAGCCAACCAATTACTCGTGTGGACCGTCCTGGAAACCCACGTTTGCGTCATCGTGAGTTAATCACACTACTTCTAACACTCTTAGTAGCGTCATTTTTATTCAGTAAATCTGCTTTTCTCCTTGGATCAATAATGCAAGCAAACTTTGTTGAGTTCGTGTTTGGACAACCAACTCTGAAAGACAAGTGTAGGAATAATTATCAGGTCAAATTTACCTGTTCAGTCCAAACGGAGATGGAATGGGTCTTCATGTGTTTGTTTCAAGAAGAATAGCTTGACATGACTAAAATAAATCTGTTTAGGATATTGGGTGGAAGAATTGTAGTGTGAGTACTAATCGTGCTAACCGTCATTTTTCTGGTGATAACGATGTGCAATAAATCTATAATATTATTAATGACAACAACAAAAACTCCGTATCGCAGATTGCAAACTTAGGTTACCGTATTCACATGAAATTATGTGTTAAATTTCAACACACATATTTCCAAAATTCCAATTGAATTGAGTATTCTTCAAAACAGTTTCATCTCCAACTTTGACTGGGGACTCATTGGTACAGATTGTTTCTGGGATTGTTAGAAGTATTATTTGTACCTGAAACAGAAATGCCGAATTTCTTACAGGTTTGGCTGCACATATAAAAAATATACACATATGTAATAAATAATTATATATATAAGCACTTAAATGTCTGGTGTCTAGTTCACTCTATTACAACTAATACCTTCCGACTCTCTTGCTTCTAATCTTCTTTAGTGCTTCTTTAGACAGCGTAAAGCTTGGCAAGAACTGACGGCCCAAACGATCAGTAAGTTTGACAAGTACGACCAATCAGAAAACACTTTTTGTCATTTATGTAACCCAATCAGGAATCGAGAAGGATTGACTACCATGAAGAGTAACCAATCGAATCCAAAACTTTTTATCAAATCACTGACTAATTCAGGAATACAACGGTGTAAAACACAAGATTCTTTGTGCGTCAATGTCTTTTAAGCTATACTGGCTGTTTTTATTCCGTTCCGAATGTCTCCTCTTATGCCGGAACCCTAGCTCTTTAGTTTCGTAACTGCTCATCTTAAAAACAGTGCATTACCTTGGATTTGGTCTGTTGACCGTGATTACCATGTTGGAACTGACATAACCTGAGAATAAAATTGAAGCAAAAATTTTCACTTCTCTTACAAACCAACAGGAGTAAAATTGACTATAAGTGAGACGATTAGATATGAACCGAGTGTTCCGGATTCTCATACAGTTCGATTTTGCGAAGTAAAAGGCAATCAGTTGACTGTTGTTGACTAAAGTAGAATTTTATATATCAGTTGAAACGGTGCTGTTGAAATGGTGTGCAAAATCGTGTGACTGCAGAGTGTAGTGCTAAACACCTTCTTCCTAAATTACCGAAATCGACAGGAATAAGTAGACTTGGTGGTCAAATAGTGCTTGAAGTGTACAGTCACCCAGGTTTTATAGGATAAGAAATTAACTTCAGTGTAATGTGTTACCTTGTACATAGGATTCTGAAGGAACGGATCTTCTTGTTGCTCAAGTGAAAAAAAGTCAGGAAATACTGATGGATGATCCAGAATGCACGCTAATACATGTTTGCTCTTTAGTGAACCTTTTGGGTGTTTGATAGAGTTGTTTCACTGCTGAAAAGAAATCCTACCTTAGTAGGTCGACTAGAGTGTCTCGCATCCGGACTATTCCAATTCCACAGAATTTCAGTCTCAGTTGCAAACAGCACGGTGTACGTACGATGAGTTTGGCTGATATTCCGAGTGGCGATTTTTTCGGTTCATTTTTTGTTTAGGAAAGTGTTGAGTGTGAGGGAAATTTATGTTATTCGTTGCTCCCAGACACCTCTACTCATCAGACGGTCGAGAGGTAGCTGTTGCTAACAGCTAAAAAGTACCTTCTACGCAGAGAAGTAATTTGTGCTTTCATTCGAGTTATGTGCTTCCGAGTTATGCAGGAGACGTGTAAGATATGCTATATACTGGATTTCTTGTTAGATCTCTATATTTTTTATGTTAGAGTTGGTCCATTAAGGAAGCCTAAAAATCATGATTGTTATTTACATTTCTATTTATAACTAAAAGTTTACAAGCAATTCTTGTGATTATTTCCGCAGAAGCGCTTCACTGGGACGTTATAGGTTGATGAATTCGAGAATCAAAATAATATACATGAACCAAACCATGTTTCTACTGACTACTGTGCACATAACAAGCACCAATTGCTCATATAGTGCACGCCATATAAATGTAGAAATTTAGCGTAAAATAGAGATGTAAGTACTACTCCGGCAAAAAATGGATAGCTAAGGGCACTAGTGAAAACCAGTATGAACTGGGAAGTAGCTGTAATGAAAGAAACAAGAGCAGGACAGGGGAGAATCTGCACTGGAAATTGGGGGCATAAAAAATGAAGACCGAAAACATCAAGACGGGATTCGAAATCTGTCGTGCTTGATGTAAGTCTATTTTCTTTCGTTGACGAGTTATAGTACGCATAGACGATTGTTCTTCAACATTTGTACGGTGAGATTGTGACCTGCTAAATTTGTTGACATGTCTACGATCAGTTTTAACCAGTCATGATTGATCCGGACCTCTGCGGCTCCACAAGATTTTACAGACTACTATTAGATCCTCTCTAGGTCGTCAACAGGCTTTCTAATCACTGAGGTCAGGATGCCCACATTTCATTCAAATGACAAATACTCACGAGCAAACTGAAAACAAGCTTGTTTGCTACGCATTTTTTCTCATCATCAAACTGGGCATACTCACGGTACTCAAACTTTGATCTGACGACATTCCATTTCTCACGAAGCGTGACGGGTTTAGTTCAACACGGAACTCTAGATGAGGTCTGCTAAACTGTGAAGAGGCTGGTAACCATGTTCATTACAACTCAACCAAACGCTATTCTATTTGAGGATGCTAGTTGTCATTGATCGCTAGCGACCAAATCAACTAATTTAATCCGCTGGGGCAGTAACTACAAATCAACATCCCTTAGCATATAAGTGCATTTAAGTATTATAGGTCGGTCACACAGCACCGTAAATTTGTTGCGACCTACCGGCAACAACTAGTCGTTGGCCGTCGAGCTCTTGCTGTAGATTACTAGGTATGTCTGCCTTCCTCTTTTATTTAAGATTATCAACAAACATCAGTGCTGATCGGTCAATAGAAGACATTAATGACTTCAACGCCAAGCCGTTTGGAACTCTAATCAGGACGGCGTGCTGAGAAGAGTGGCTGTGACTGACACAAGGACAACGATCTTACAGAGGCAGCCAGTTCATACTACAGAATTCTCTGAATATGCGTTTCATATGGGACCTTATCAGTACATTCACAGTACGCCGCTGGTCGTCAGCCTCCACCCATCTTTTTTTAGACGTACGTTGTTGAGGCAAGAGGAACCACGCCTAAAAACATTTTGTGCTGGGTCACGAAATACTAAACGGCCCTCTGCTTGGTCTCTGAACAAGCGTTCAGGAAGTTCCTCAACTATGCCGGATATGCTAAAGGAAGGGTAGTCAATGAGCAATTTTTGTCCCGTTTTTTGAAAATAAGACGTGTAACTGCCTCCCACTATTTCGCCGGCAACAACCCACACTAGGGTGATGTCTCGAAGACCAGCCTCAGCGAAGCGTACGAAATATGGAGACGTTCACAAATTGGTTTTGGATTTGTTCCATCAGTGCTGCTCGCTTCAGAGGATTAAAAGTCCAGAGTTAGAGACCTCGGTCTTCAGACAAACCAGTGTCGCACAAGGACTGTTGCTGTGAAATACTGGAACTATCGCAACCAATCGGTGTGTAGATTTGCAGCACGAAAAATGAAGCAAATGGATCTGCTCCATCGAAGTCGAATTCCTTGTTGTGATCGCAAAAGATGCTTGGCCTGCGAGGTAGTTTATTACACGAAACCCTGTACAGGCTACGATAGAACATAGGATAACGAACGCGTACACTCATTTGCACGGCTGACGTGTATTCACGCACATTTGGCAGCAATACATTGTCGCTGATTCTGGTGGCACTTCCTCCATAGCACGTACACACACTTCAAATAGTCGCTTGTGGTCCAACAACGTCATGACGTTGACATTTGCCATTTGGTTCCCAAATTGTGAGTAGTGTAATACTCACCATCGAAGTTGCCTATTGTGCAACATTCCGGCCTTGTTATCTTTAATATGCAAAACATCTGTGGGTGTCATTTGAAACTGTACTGTCTAGCTGTGTTTCACACTACAAGCCATGAGACCGATGAACCAACCTAAATATATTTTTAGCGTGTAGATGAAGTCATAATGTACATTAAGTTGGATTCTCCATAACTTTGATAATTGCTGCGACCCAACGGTACTCTCCTATATAAGAGGCCTATAATAAATGAGGCAGAACACTTTATCAAAGTTCCAAGTAATCCAAAAATCCTCTTTGATGTGTGTGCTCCTTTACACGAATTAATTAAAAAATATTTTGATTCACGAGTTGTACTGTATATATGGTTTTTTATCACTCTTACACTTTTTACTGTAATTATGCAAGTAGATGTGCTTAACCGCTCAAAGTCACCTCGAATCAGCTTTTACACAATCAGTACAATCAAAGCACGCGTCACCGTTTTTTAATATATTAAGTTAGTCCAAGTAACTTATCATCGGGTAGGATGCCACTCTAGACTATAGAGAAACCGTAGTTAATTCCAAGTTAACCTAGTTTGGTCAGCTGTGGAAACATGAGAAAGTGGTTAGAGATATTCCAGTCATTTTGATAATCGTGATTACACCTTGATTCTCTCATCGTTCGCTGATACACTGAAACACCATATTCATGCATCGGAGAGCCTCCTACCTCGATAAATTCGCTGCTTTCACAGGTATACTTTGTCAAGTGGTTACTAGAAGGAAACACCCATTCGGTCAATCAAGACAGATACACTGATACGATTGCAACCTGGCAATTAATGAGCACAAGTCCAGCGATACCAATCTTTATCTGAAGTAATCTGTCCCGCTAAGAAATGAATGGTATTCTTATGGCTATATAGAGCGAGCAGTTTTGTAGACTAGTTCCAAGGGTTCAGTTAGCCACTAAGATGAGGCGCGAAATTAAAAGTTCCACATGTGTGAAATGGAAAGATGTGTATAATCATTCTCAGTTGTCAACTCGCTCTCGGTAGAGCTGTTGGTCGAATTTTTTACCTAATTCTTACCGATCTAGAGGCTGTCTTATTAGTTAAAAGGACCTTTGTCCTCCTCATTTCACATGGACGAACCACAACCTCACCCTTTAATGTATCATTCTTCTCATCTGGGGAGACCTGTGAGTCTAACTAAATTATACCAGTGTCCTCATGAGGATTACGGTTCGTGCGTAAAAAATATGATCCACTGAACATCTAACTATTCACTAAAATGCAAATTTAGGAATTTAAAACAATTGTTTCCAGAATCAAACTTCTAAACATAAGTCAAAAACAATGGGTCGCACGGTCTATCGCCTGGTGAATTTCGCCATATATCGTCAAGTACCAACTGCAGTGTTGGTGTTTGTGGCAGAGTCAAACAAGGTCAGTGGAAAGAAACGCATGACCATACGGTTGGCGACATCCGATTCGAATTAGCCTGTCACAGTGATCGAAGCCAAAGGACGCCTGCGCTTATCCATCACTG